>WBNM01000130.1:43415-62652 GCA_013399055.1 Ramphastos sulfuratus | reverse complement strand
CTCCTTCCAACCTTACCATTCTATGATTCTATGACCTGCAGCAGAGATGTTCTGAGGCCTGGAACTGCAAAGAAACCTAAACATAGGCAAAGCAGGAAAGTTCTGTTGAGTGTGCCAATTATATCCCACTAATTCAGATTTTTAGGGATTTTTTTAAGGCCATGGGACTTTTAATCCATGTGTTTTGGTGAAAAAGGTAGAATTCTATTTTTAATCTAGAGTTGGTGCAAAAATAAACAGAAGTTTCCTAGTAACAATCTGCTACCCCTTGGAGAGCATTAAAAAACAGAGAAGCACTGCAGCACAAGTTTTGGTACAGCTAATCTAGGAGTCATGGAAACAGCCTCTTGAAAGTATCTCAAACCCATGCTTCTAAGAGGTACCCTCTATCAGGAGCTTGCCCTGCTCAGGGTTCCTGACTGCCTGCATCACTTCCCTTCTGAGAAGTCCAAGGGAGGTGATTCTCCTCCTTTACTCTGCTCTCATCAGACCTCATCTGGAGTCCTGTGTGCAGTTCTGGAGCCCCCAGCACAGGAAGGACATGGAAGTGTTGGAGCTAGTCCAGAGGAGGCCACGGAGATGCTCGGAGGGCTGCAGCAGCTCTGCTGTGAGGACAGGCTGAGAGAGTTGGGGCTNCATTCTATGACATCTGTGGGGCTGCACCCAGCTGCCTATATACTGGGCTCAAAGAGGCAGGGAAAGAAAGCATCTAGTTCTAGGGAAATATTTTAATGTTCAAACCCAAGATCCACTTCTGTCTTGTGAAAAACAGTCTCCTGCTGCAGCAGCCCTGTCTGTGGAGGCTGGAACAGGGAACACCAGCACACCCATGCCCTTGCAGGCAGGTGCCACCTTCTACTGGACACCCAGCATCAGCCTCAGCCTTGCACCTCAAAAGAAGCAGGACACAGAACAGATGCTGACTTCCAATTGCAGATTGATAACAACACCCTCAGGCTCCTGCTTTCAGAGTTAGAGATAGGAAGAACAGTTGGGCAAGGCATGACAGCTACATCTCAGCGTGGCTCCTCCTGGAGCCTGCCACACAGCCTGTTTTGAGTACACCCACAGGCAGAGCTGGTCAATGATCAATGCTCCTGCCTCCACTCAGTACTGCAGACTTCACCTGACTGACCATGGGTACCCACAGCTGAGCCACCCAGGCTGGTGCTCTCTGATCACACAGATGACCCAGCTCCTTCAGCCTGCACCTCCAAAAAACCTTCAGGAGACTCTGACCTCAGAAGTACCTCTTCTCAGAGTTCTTCAGAACTCTGAACTTCTCATTCAGAGATGAGAAGTAACTCTTCTCATCTCAGCCAGATGCCTGGCTACAAAGGCATCTGAGTGTTTTGTCTCTCTAAAGTAAAGATGAGCTTGTTCTTCACTGTCTTCATGTTGGACTGAGAAGTTACTGCTCCAGCACTGCTCACCTGCCCACATCAAACCATGACAGGCTGAGAGTTGAGGCTGTTCAGTCTGGAGAACAGAAGGCTCTGAGGAGACCTTATTGTGGCTTTCCAGTATCTGAAGTGAGCTACAAGACAGCTGTGAGGGACTTTTTAGGGTGTCAGGTAGTGATAGGACTGGGGGGAATGGAGCAAACCTAGAAGTGGGGAAGATCCAGATTGGACATTAGGAAGAAGTTCTCCACCATGAGGGTGGTGAGACACTGGCACAGGTTACCCAGGGCGGTGGTGGAACCCTCATCCCTGAAGATCTTTAAGGCCAGGCTGGATGGGGCTCTGAGCAACCTGATTTAGTGTGAAGTGTCTCTGCCCATAGCAGGGAGGTTGGAACTGGATGATCCTTAAGGTCCCTTCCAGCCCTGACAATTCTATGATTCTATGACAGAAGAAACAATCCTTGAAGCTTACAGGAAACCTGACATCCCCCTGGGCATCCCATGCTTGCTGTCCTTCCCACCGACTGCCCATAGGCAGCCTCTTCAGGGGCAAGAGGACAGTCACTGCAGAGCCTGGCAGCTAACACACTCCCTAAAGAATGGAGAAATGCACACCTGAATACAGAGCAAGAGGAAACTGAAGCCCTTGAGCTGCAGGAGCAAGATGGTTAACAGCCTCTGCTCCCCACACTTTTAAGGAGTCAGTGGACATCATATACAACCCCCAGCACAGCCACCTATCAGGCACTGCAGTCAGGAGCAGACCTTACTCACACCATCTCCATGACTTGGCCTTTCCCACCAGTGAGCTTTGGGCAGCTCCTGGTAAGCATAACTCAGCAGCAGTTCCCTTTGGAGAAAGCAGTGTCTGTCCAAAAGGGCTGGGTGCCTGCCTGAGATGGTGGAGACAACCTGCTTGAGCAGCACACCCACATGCTAGCAGTGACCAGCTGGAGGTCTGGCCCTGGCACCACCTGTGACACCTTGCAATCTGTGTGCTCCCTCCCAGCCACCCCAGCTCCAGAGAGGCAAAGGACATGAAGATCACAACCACAGGGTAAATAAAACACTGGGGGAGGCACTGAGCTGCCTCACAGCAGGGATCTGCTCCCCTCCCCGCTCTCTGAAGGGGATCTGGTACCTGGTGGCCCTGTGAGCTCAGACAGCAAAGAAGCCAGCCCAGCAGAACAGCAAAGCACCTGCTGCTGAGAACTGGAGCAGTTTGCAGATGGAGGTTCAGCAGGGTCATCATGGGACCGCTGCTGAATGCAGATGGGGTTAAAGAGGCAGGGGAGGATTGAAAAGGAGGCCAGACCAGGTCATCTCTCTACCCTCACCACAGGTCTTCACCTGTCATAGCCTGAAACGTCTTTCATGTAGCCCTAAATGTCGCTGTGCCTGTCACTGAACTGGGACAGCAAAAGCTTCCAGACAGGTTGGGGCTCAGCAGGAGCTGCCTGTCTGTGACACCTGTGTGTGTGCCTCCTGTGCAGCCCCCACAGAGCACTGCCTGTCCACCCCATCTTCATTGGCGCTCCAGTGGGTGTCAGCAGGGCACTGGTGCTCCTGCCACAGCAGCTGTGCGCTGCCCATCCCAAGTTCCTGTACCTGAGTGGGTGACAGGAGAAAAGTTGGTTACAAGAAGCATTGCCCTGGTGAATCTTGCACAGCTGCAGGATCATAGAATCACAGAATCATAGGATGGTAAGGTTGGAAGGGACCTCAAGGATCATCCAGTTCCAATCCCCTGCCATAGGCAGGGACACCTCCCACTAGCACAGGTCACTCAAGGCCTCCTCCAACCTGGCCTTGAACACCTTCAGGGAGGGAGCAGCCACAACCTCCCTGGGCAACCTGTGCCAGTGTCTCACCACCCTCACTGCAAACAGCTTCCTCCTAACCTCCAGTCTAAATCTCCCCTCTGCCAGTTTAAATCCATTGCCCCTTGTCCTGGCATTGCAAGACCTTGTCAATAGTCCCTCTCCACGTGAAAAAACCCCAGAACCTGCTCTGTCTGAGGGAAATCTGGGAGGGAACCCTGGGTTTGGCCCAGTTCTAGCAGTCATCTTGCACATACTGGAGCTGAGTCTAATTAATCATAGGCTACTACACCATGGCAACACCTCAAACATTATTGGTCTTCAGAATAATGCTGGTTTAAAATGTAGAGAACTGCAACTGTGCTGTAACTCAATGTCTGCCCATGCTCATGCTCACAAGAGAAGGAATCTCTGGAGCTCAACACCATTTTCTCAGCATGCTCTGAGGAAAAGTAATGAATGTGACATTTCATGATCTCCACTGACAAAGTCTTCAGACAGGAAGCAAGGCTGAGATCAAAACTAGTGCTACAGGAACAGCTTTCAGATCTGGCTTGCTCTTTTCTGGGGTGATATATTTAACTCCTTCGACTGAAGAGATTGCCTTCCTGCTGCTGGAGTCCTCCCTGCTGCTGGAGTCCTCCCTGCTGCTGGAGACGTTCCTCCTGGTGGAGACCTTCCTCCTGCTGGAGCTGAAGCCCAGCAGAGGGAGGAGGAAATAAGCCAACACCAAAGAATTTATAAGTGTATCTATTCTATATATTTATAAATTAATTTCTCACCTTGAGAATAAAATGTGAAAGCTGCTGAGGAAGACAACATCATAAAGAAAGGCAAAAGCTCCCAACAGAAGGAAAAATGGTGTCCTGCATTGTAAAGATCAACAACTCAACTCTGTTACTCAGAATTACTCTGGTGAGGCAAGCAAGGCAGCCACACGTTATATGGCAGACAAAGACATCTGCCATTGCCCATGGGGCAGAAGAAGACATCTTGGGGGTAAAGGCTCTACCAGAGGGCAAGATGTAACCTATTTTCTTAAAATAAAAGTGTTTGTAAGTATTTTAGCTGTGTCACATTTCAAGCCTGAAGAAGCTCAAGTGACAGGTTGCCCAGGGAGGTAGTCGAGGCCCCAGCCCTGGAGATATTCAAGGTGAAGCTCAACAGAGCTCTGGGCAACCTGACCTAGTGGAGGATGCCCCTGCTGACTGCAGGGGGGTTGGACTAGATGAGGTTTGGAGATCCCATCCAATCCAGACCATTCTATGATTCTATGACTTCTGTCCTTCAAGCTGCATGCACAAAGAGACAATGACAAACCATGACACTTGCTCCCTGCCCTCCCTGGCAGGCAGAGCCACTCATGGCTGTTGTCTGTGGCATCCAAACCAGGCACAGAACTACAGAATCACAGAAGCATTCAGGTTGGAGAAGCCCCCCAGGATCATCAAGGCCAACCATTATCCTTGCTCTGCAAGGTTCACCCTAAACCATAGCCTCAAGCATCACATCCAAATTACTTTTAAACACATCCAGGGTTGGGACTCTACCACCTCCCTGGGCAGCTCATTCCAGTGTCTGATCACTCTTGATGGGACAAAATGTTTCTTAATGTCCAGTCTAAATCTACCCAGTGGCAACTTGAGGCCATTCTCTCTTGTTCTACCACTATCTACCTCTGAGCAGAGCCCAGCACCAACCTCTCCACAACCTCCTTTCAGGTAGCTGCAGACAGCAATGAGCTCTGCCCTCAGCCTCCTGTTCCACACTAACCATCCCCAGCTCCCTCAGTCGCTCTTCACCAGATTTATTCTCCAGGCCCTTCACAGCTTCCTTGCCCTCCTCTGTACTCTCTCTAGCACCTCCACAACCTTCTTGTAATGAGGTGTCCAAAACTGACAATACGACTGCTGCATTTCTGCACAGGGGCAGAGGTGTGAAGCTCAGGCAGGTACCACGAAGGTGCTGGGAGCTGCACTGTTAAAACAAGCAATGCAAGAACTCAGAGGGCTTCCATCAGTGTGAGCAGGGCTCAGCATCATCATTACCTCCACAAAAGGGACTCATGACTTGGGTTGATTTTGATTGTTCCATAGGTAGTGTGTGTTAGAGAGGACAAAGGTACAAAGACAGACAACCAAGTCCTGGGCTGCAGCAAGAGCAGTGTGGACAGCAGGGCAAAGGGAGGGGATTCTGCCCCTTTGCTCTGCTCTCCTCAGACCCCATCTGGAGTCCTGTATGCAGTTCTGGAGCCCCCAGCACAGGAAGGAACTGTTGGAGCAGGTCCAGAGGAGGCCACGAAGATGCTGAGAGGGCTGCAGCAGCTCTGCTGTGAGGACAGGTTAAGAGAGTTGGGGCTCTGCAGCCTGGAGAAGAGAAGGCTTCCAGGAGACCTTAGAGTAGCCTTCCAGGATCTGAAGGGGGCCTACAGGAAGGCTGGGGAGGGACTATTGACAAGGTCTTGCAATGACAGGACAAGGGGCAATGGGTTTGAACTGGCAGAGGGGAGATTTAGACTGGATGTTAGGAGGAAGTTGTTTGCAGTGAGGGTGGTGAGACACTGGCACAGGTTGCCCAGGGAGGTTGTGGCTGCTCCCTCCCTGGAGGTGTTCAAGGCCAGGTTGGAGGAGGCCTTGAGTGACCTGTGCTAGTGGGAGGTGTCCCTGCCTATGGCAGGGGGTTGGAACTGGATGATCCTTGAGGTCCCTTCCAACCTTACCATTCTATGATTCTGTGATTAAAGCAGGAATCCTCTGAGGTAAGAACAGAACAGCAGAAGCCTGCAGGAAGCCATCACTTGGTGGTGAGGAGGAAACATCCCAGCACAGGGAAGAAAAGGCCTGAGCACAGCAATTCAGATCGACCTCCCCAAAAGCCTTCCCTCCAACAAGGAGGGGAATAAGGGCTTCCAAGCTCTCTTCCCTCTAACCACAGGCAAACCCTGTATCCCCCAGCACTGAGAGCGAAAGCAAATTCCATCCCACAGAAGTTAATGTCCAGATTCATTCGCTCCAGGGGCTGAGAAAGGCTGGAAAAAGTCCCTGAACTGCTCTTCGCCAGCTCTCAGGGCACACAGCCTGACCCCAGAGGTGGCATCTGGGCTCAGGCAGGCTCAATCTTGTCCCCAGAAGACAGCAGGCAGGGGAAGACAGGAGGAGGTTCAGCCATGTGGCTCTAACAGCACTGATCAGTGCTAACACAGGAACTGCAGGCACTGCTGCTTGCATTATTTCTGATTCTAGA
This sequence comes from Ramphastos sulfuratus, assembly GCA_013399055.1. NCBI lineage: Eukaryota > Metazoa > Chordata > Aves > Piciformes > Ramphastidae > Ramphastos > Ramphastos sulfuratus. Next base: position 56,184 of record WBNM01000130.1, on the reverse strand, counting down.
GCCACAAAAAAAAACATTCCCGGAGATCCACAGCTCCAGCACCACCCACTCCACTCAGCGCGGCCAACTCCATTCACTGTTACCAAATCACATTTCAGCTGCAAGTGCAGCTCCAAGAGCTACTGCTTTGCAGATCCAGTGCAGGGCATTGGGCTGGCCCCTCTGCTCAGCACCAGCACCCTCTGCTCAGCACCAGCACCACCACCCTCTGCTCAGCACCAGCACCACTACTCTCTGCTCAGCACCAGCACCACCACCCTCTGCTCAGCACCAGCACCAGTACCACTGCCCTCTGCTCAGCAACAGCACCAGTACCACCCTCTGCTCAGCACCACCATCCTCTGCTCAGCACCACCACCCTCTGCTCAGCACCAGCACCACCACCCTCTGCTTAGCACCAGCTCGCTCAGTCCTGCTGAAATGCTGAAATAAGAACAAACCTGTTCATAGTCAGCTCAGAGGAAAGGATGAGACCCATTGGCTGCTGAGACTCTGAGCCTAATGCAAAGTCCACTGAGGTGAAGTGAAAGGGAAATGGTGAAGAGTCCTTTCCAAGAAGAAGAGCTCTGTGCATTGAGGCTGCACAGTTGCAGGCCAGCCCAGCCCAGCTGTCCATGCAACCCAGCAGCAGGCAGTGCAGCAGTCTGCCAGCCCAGGAGTGCCAAGATGTGGCCAGCTTCCTGTGTGACATCTGTGCAAATGGTTTCATGAGGTGATTTTTGTGTCTGAAATGACCTGCACTTGATTGCAAAGTAGCAGCCTCTCAGCTCAGAACTTACAGGTGCAGCAGCTCTTGGCCTGGACAAGGAACCTCCTTGGGAAAGGGAACACTGGGTCGCAGTCATGAGGGAGGTGGCAGTCCCTGTACACCTCAGATCAGACTGGAGGGGTCCTCCTTTGTGTGCACACAGGGAGTAGTGCATGAGTGCCAACCTATAAGGCTGCTATATAAAGAACTTGGTGGGCATCACTGGGTGGAGCTCTGTGATCAGCTTCTCCAACCTAATCCAGTAAAACATGCAGCTGGAGTTGCAGCATTCAGTTGCAACCTTCTCAGAGAGGGCAGCAGCCCTCAGCTTCCTTCTCCTTCCATGTGCTGCTTGGGACTGGTGGTCTTTGTCTGGGAGTTACCTGTCCTTGGAGCTCCAGTGTGGCCAGAAGACCTCCTGTGCTGCTGCAGCAGGGGATCATTCAGCAGAGCTATGCTGGAAGATGCTCTACCTGCTGCAGTGATGGGACAGGCAGCATCCTGCTTGATGCATCCTGGACAGCACAAAGCAGCAGCCCCAGTGACCAGACTGTGCTGGGAGGTGCAGCAGCTCTCCTCCTCACCACCTCCTGGACAGCACAAAGCAGCAGCCCCAGTGACCAGACTGCTGAGAGGTGCAGCAGCTCTCCTCCTCACCACCTCCTGCACAGTCAGCAAGATGCACATCAGAAGAATTTCCCATGGCCCCATCCCTGCACTGAGCTGGAGCCCAGGATCATGTCTCTGGCCAGCACTGAGAGAAAGGTTTGTCCCCCACCAAAGATCCGTATCCAGCCTTCATAAATTGTGCTTCCCAAGAGCAGAGAAGGGGGCAGGAGTGGGGGAGTCCAGCAAGTCCTGGGGCAATATAGCTGAGACAGGAGCTGGGCACAGGGCTCACTGACACAGTCCTGTTTCAACTCTACCTTCCAGAAGGGACTCACAGATAACTTCAACATCATTTCTGTTTGGACATACCTGAAGTTCCACATCCCATAACAGACTGAGGCTCAATGCCATGCCTCATTTGGTGCCAGTTATCACTGTGCTAATCAGCAGTTCACATCTCAATGAGACAAGTCACAGGCTCTCCTCTAAATCTTGCTATTGAGAGTGATTACTTGGCCTTGGGTAATGAATTAGTCCCATTATGTAGCAGCTGGCACAGGAGAAGCAAATCTGCTGCTCAGGCAGCTCATTCCATGGGCAGGGCTGGAACTGCTCAGCCATGTGCTACACACACAGCCCTCAGCAGGATTTTTTAACTGAAACCTGCAGACAATACACACTTCTCTGGGACTGCAAAGCAAACACCACCCATCAGCCCAGTGTCTGCTTATTCCTTTCTGAGCTCACCATTTGCCCACTCCTTGGAAATGGAATTCCTCTTACTGTGCTATTCCTGCAGGCAGTTTGCCATACCAGCACTGAATCCAAACTGCAGGAATTCCTCATTCTCTGCCACCCCTTGCAAGCTCAGGCTCACAGGATGTTAGAGGTTGGAAGGGAACTCTGGAGAGCTTCCAGTCCAACCCTCCTGCCAGAGCAGGACCAGACAATCTAGCTCAGGTCACACAGGAACACATCCAGACAGGGCTGGAAAGGCTCCAGAGAAGGAGACTCCACAACCTCTCTGGGCAGCCTGTGCCAGGGCTCTGGGACCCTTACAGTCAAGAACTTCTTCCTGACGTTGGGGTGGAACCTTCTGTGCTGTAGTTTCCATCCCTTGCCTCTTGTCCTGTCCCAGGGAACAACTGAAGCAGAGCCTGTCCCTGTCCTTTCCTTCCTGACCCCCAACCCTCAGATATGTATAGACCTTTAGTAGATCCAAACCTTTTTTTCTCCTCCAAACTCCTCCATATGTCCCTACTACCAAGACCCTGCCAGCTCTTGATGCTGCCTCTCCTCTGCCCAAGCCTCACTTCTGCAGCAGCTGAACCTGCTCTTGTCATGCTCCAGCCTGTCATGGTAGGTCCAGCTTTGTGGCACATGGCTCAAGGAGGAGCATGTGGGCACACAGCAAAGTGGGCTTTGGTTCAGGAAACATGACTAAAGTGCTAAATAAGTGAATTAGACAGGATTAGGAAGACAAAGCAGATCCTGCCAGCCAATTTGAAAGAACATTCTGAAAGTGCTTCTAGACTACTATAGGGGAAAAAAAACCCAGAGTGCCAGAGTACACTCAACAGCAGTGTTACAGCCACGATGGCATCAGCGTGTGTCAGGTACTCCTGGGAGTGCTGATATCCTCTGTTACACCAGCCAGCACAAGCAGCTTGTGAAACATAAACTCCTTTCTCTGAAGACCTTCAGAAGAAAAGCAGCAGTCAAGGAGTGAAAAAAACAAAAACCCTACTGTGCAAAGAAAAAAAAATAATCAATCAAGCAGAGAGCAAGAAGAAACAAAGAGTTAGTCTGCCTCAAGTCAAAAGCCAACCACAACCACAACTCAGGCAGCTCAAGAAAAGGAGAGCAGCAAGTGTGTTCTAAATATGTGCAAGTTAAAAGTCACCTCTCACGTGAGGCACAAGCCTGAAGAGCTTCAGAGGATGCTGCAGTGAGCTGGTGACATGGAGCAAACAAATGGCACTTGTGGTAATGCAAACCATTACATGTGGAGGTCATAAATAACTGCAAGCCTGCAGCTACTTTTTGTGTTGCAAACAGTGNACTCTCACTGCAAAAAACTTCTTCCTAACATCCAGTTTCAATCTCCCCTCTGCCAGTTCAAATCCATTGCCCCTTGTCCTGTCATTACAAGACCTTGTCAATAGTCCTTCCCCAGTCTTCCTGTAGCCTCCTTCAGATATTGGAAGGCCACTCCAAGGTCTCCTGGAAGCCTTCTCTTCTCCAGGCTGCAGAGCCCCAACTCTTTTAGCTTGTCCTCAGACCAGAGCTGCTGCAGCCCTCTGAGCATCTTCATGGCCTTCCTCTGGACCCATTCCAACAGTTCAATGTTCTTCCTGTGCTGGGGGCTCCAGCTCCTTGCTCCTTTTCTGCCTTCCCCAAAAGCTGGGCCTTTGGCAGCTCAGGCAACTCTCAGGAGAGGGGAGATGCTTCATTCGAGCTCCTTCCATGCTCCCCATTCAACTGCTGTGTTTTCCCTCAAATCTCAGGGCTGCTTGACCATACCTGAATGGGTGTGAGATGGTTCATTGAGGCAATGAGCAATGCTGAAGGGCCAGAAAGCATCCTGCAGGTTCAGTAAGAGATCAGGGTTAACTCTGAGCTCACAGGTCTGCCTCTGAACATTAAGGAAGATTTTATAGGGTTTTCAAGTAAAAGACATGGGCAAACATGGGAAAATTATCTTGTGATGTGCCTCTGCTCCTTCCTCACTCTCACACCTTTCTCCCTTTCACCCATTCCTGGACTTGCTGAGTGTTAGAGAGCATTTTGAAGACTGACTGACAACTGCAGACTGCATATGCAGCCCTGGGCCAGCTCCTGCTTTCTCTGTCACATGTGAAAGCCTTGCAGCACTGCCCCTGCCCTGACTGCCCCAGCATCAGAGAGTCACAGAATGCTAGGGGCTGGAAGGGACCCTCTGGAGATCATGGAGCCAGAGCTGGATCACCCAGGGCAGCTCACACAGAACACATTCAGGTGGGCCTCAAAAGTCTCCAGAGAAGGAGACTCCACAACCTCTGCTCCAGGGCTCCAGCATCCTCACACCAAAGAAGCTTTTCCTCATATTGAAGTGGAACTTCCTGGGTTCCAGTTTGTGTCCATTGCTGCTTGTCCTGTCACTGGGCACCACTGCAAAGAGCCTGGCCCCTTCTTCTTGACACCCACCCTTCAGATATCTATAACCACCAATAAGATTCCCTATCAGTCTCCTCTTCTGCATTCGAAACAGCCCCAGGTGAGACAGAAGCATTTGGGGTCTTCACAAGACTTTCTATGTTTAATTACTTTTTGCTGAGCATTTCTTTTCCTCCACAGAAGACCAACTGAGAGGGTGGAAGACAGTGGCACAGAACTCACCAAGAGGGATGAAACAGTTAACATTGAAATTGTTTTGTTCCTAGCACACATCCTGCAGACTGGAGCTGCAGAGGTGCCGAGGGCTATGCAAGCTGCCAGGGAGCTGGGGAAGCCCTGGGAGATCTGTGCAGTAAACAAACTTGATGCTTAGACCAACACTGGAAGATCACAGTGCTTCTGCAGCCAGCATCACAGGGGGAAATATCTGTGGCTCAAGAACAGCCTGCACAGAACTCTTACCAGCCCTGGATGCAGGAAGAAGTGCCAGACGCTTTTCAAATGATGTCAAAGACTTCCAACCTTTGGGTCTGCACTTAGAGTCACAGAATCATACCATTGTCAGGGCTGGAAGGGACCTCAAGGAACATCTAGCTTCAACCCCTCTGCCACGGGCAGGGACACTTCACATTAAGTCAGGTTGCTAGGAGCTCCATCCAGCCTGGCCTTAAAAACTACCACTTGTCTCAGAGTTCAGAGATGAGTGACCAAAGTCACTTGTCAGCCAGCCTAAATTCACTCCAAAGTGCTCCTTACCAACCACTGAGTCCTGTGGAGACTGCTCAGCAATGCTGAAAAAGATCTATTTGAAGAGACCCTGGTCTGTTCCACTGCTAGATGTGCTGCTCTACCCAAGGCAGAATGGCAGCTCCTGAGCAACTCAAGGCACCCTCCTGGAATGTGCCAGCGAAGGAGCCAGCCACAAGCAGAGGAGGCTAATGCAAAAGCCAATTTGCCAGGGCTGTCTGGAAAACTGGATTAGTAGCACCAGCAGAAAGCCTTTCTCTGCTGTTACAAGCACCTATAAAAGGTGAGCTTGCTAGGACAGTGTGTCCATGAAAGCAGCACAGCAGCCAGGGGACACAGCCAGTCTCTAGCCCATGGAGTGCAGCCTGTTTCCCCCTTGAGCATGAGTGCCCTCCTGCTGGCATGGCAGACATGCCAGGGGCTCTGGGGGGCACTGCCCTCCCTGCATGGGCTCAGCCAATCTGTAGAGCTGATAGCCCAGGCTTCCTGCCACATTCCAGCCCTTTACACGAGGTCCTCTTAATAGGTAATGTTTGAGAGGGTAGTGTGACACAAAAAATTCCAACTACCCTCCAGCATACTTGAAGCCAAACACTGGTTGGAGAACTCTCTTCTTGCCTAGGAGTGGCTGAATAAACTGCTGCCTTCGGTTGCACACTGTTACAGAACCAGAGTGGCACATTAGTGGGGGGAAGGGCACTGCTGGAGATCATCTAGTCCAACACCCACTCCAGAGCAGGTTCACCAAGGGCAGGCTGTACAGGAGGGCATCCAGGTGGGCTTTGAATGGCTCCACCACCTCTCTGAGTAGCCTGTTCCAGTGCTCTGCCACCCTCAAAGGAAAGAAGTTTTCTCCTCATGCTTAGGTTGAACTCCCTATGTTCAGCTTTGTGCCCTTTACCCCTTGTCCTGCCACTGGGTACCAGTGAGAAAAGGCTGCCCCTATCCTGACACCCACCCTTGAAGTATTTGTAAGCACTGATGCCATCTCCCCTCACTCTTCTCTAGGCTACAAAGCCCAAAGTCCCTCAGCCTTTCTTCATCAGCAGATGTTCCAGTCCCCTGATCACCTGCATTGCTTTTGCTGTACCTTCTCAAGCAGTTCCTTCTTCTTGAGCTGTGGAGCTCAGAACAGTGCTCCAGGTGAGGCCTCACCAGGGCAGAGCAGAGTGGGGAGAGATTCTCCCTCGACCTGCTGGCCTCACTCTTCTGCATTGCACCCCAGCCCCTCCTGGCCACAAAGGCATCCTGTTGGCCTCCAGCATTCCCAGGTCCTTTTCCCCAGAGCTGCCCTCTAGGAGGTCAGACCCCATCCTGTGCTGGTGCAGGGGATTCTTCTTCCCCAGGTGCAGTGCCCTACACTTGCCCTTGCTGAACTTCATAAGGTTCCTCTCTGCCCAGCTCTCCACCCTGCCCAGGTCACACTGGATGGCAGCACAGCCTGGCAGGGCATCAGCCTCCCCTCCCAGTTTGGGGTCACCAGCAAACTGGCTGAAGGTACTTTCTCTTTCTGCTCCTGCATTCAGGCCACTGATGGAGATATTGAATATGACTGGGCCCAGTATTGCCTCCTGGGGAACACCACTTGTGATGAACCTTCAACCAGACTCTGTGCCACTGACAACAACCCTGTGAGCTCCGTCTTTATCTTTCAGCCTGTTCTCACCCCACTGCCCACTCATCTCACCCATCACTTCCTAAGCTTGCCTAGAAGCATGCTGTGGGAGGAGGTCTTGAAAGCCTTGCTGAAGTCAAGGTAGACAACAACCACTGCCCTCCCCTCACCTATCCATCCAGTCATGTCCTTACAGAAGGCTACCAGTCAGACATGACTTCCCCTTGGGGAGCCCATGCTGACTACTTCTGATAACCCTTTTTCCCTCCACATGCTTTGAGATGATGCCCAGAACAAGCTGTTCCACCATCCTTCCAGGGATGGAGGTGAGGTTACCTGGCCTGTAGTTTCCTGGAGTCTCTCTCCTTGCCCTTTTTGAAGATTGGAGTACCATTGGTTTTCCTCCAGTCCACAGGCACCTCACCTGTCCTCCAGAACCTTCCCAAGATGATGGAGAGTGGCCCAGCAATGGCTTCTGCCTGCTCCCTCAGCACTCGTGGGTGCATCCCATCCATGAACTTGTGGATATCCACTTTATTTAATTGATCTCCAACTTCATCCTCCTCAACCAAGGCAAAATCTTCCTTCCTGCAAGCTTTTGCAGCTCTTTCCAAAGTCAGGGACTCCTAAGGGCCCAGCTGACCAGTAAAGACTGAAGCAAATGCAGCCTTCAGTAACTTTGCTTTCACTGCATCCTCTGTCATCTGCCTGATCCAACACTGGGCCATCTCCTCTAATTTTCCTTTTGCCTCCAAAATACCTGAAGAAACCTCCCCTGTTGACCTTGATATCCCTCATCAGGTTCAGTTCCAAGAGGCCTTGGCTTACCTTATTTCACCCTTGCACTCTAGGTGGATCATAGCACTGTGAGGGTGGTGACACAATTTAACATGGCCACTGACACTTTAAACTGATGCCAATGGATGATAGTGTGCAAAGCAGAGAGTGGAGACCTTCGAGACCTTAATGCCTCTTTCAGATTTCCCCAAGCCCCCCTTCCCTGTCTGCAGATGTGGAGCCATGCAGGGTTACTGCACCTGTGCACAGCAGAAAGCAGCCACCACAGCATGCCCCAAGCCTTTGGGAGGCTCCCACCAAACCCTCCACGCACTGGCAGCAAGGGAGGCACATCCCTGAGCCTGGGCTCTGGAGGACCTGCACACAACAGGTGCTCCCTGGAAGCATCAAAGAGAGAAATCTGGGTGTCATGTCAGATAGCCCAAGGCTGCTGCTGCCATGCTGCCTGTGCCCTGCCTGTGGCATGAACAGGATCACAGAACCACAGAATGTCAGGGGCTGGAGGGGATCTCCAAAGCTCATCCAGCCCAACCCCCCTGCCATAGCAGGATCACCCAGAGCGGATCACACAGCAATGCATCCAGGTGGGTTTTGAATATCTCCAGAGAGGGAGACTCCACAACCCCCCTGGGCAGCCTGTTCCAGTGCTTTGCCACCCTCACAGGGTAAAAAATCCTCTTCATGTTCCCATAGAATTTCCTATGCCTCAGCTTCCACCCATTGCCCCTTGTCCTGCCATTAAATGAATGCACCCAGTGTAACAAATGCCACCCTTGCTGCCCCGAGCTGCAGCCTGGCAGCAGCAAAACCAAACCCAACAGTCCAAAGCAGCATGTACTTGCTTCTGTTATTGTGTGACTTGCCCAGAACACAAGAATGTCCTCCCTTTGGGGCTGCACTTGGTGTCAGCAGTTAGGGAAACACTGAAAGCCAAGTGCTGAGCACACACTTAGAACTCTCTGGTAATGCAGAACCAGTGTGCATGACTGCTAATGTGCTCCATGGGGCTAAAGCAACCATGGGAGGTAAGGAATCAGAGGAGTTTGCTCTGGTTATTTAAATGACAAGTTAATGCCACCTGGTCATTCATTATCCCAGGTGTGATGGTTTGGGAGTTCCCCACCCCCCCACACTTTGTAAAATCACCCAGACTAGAACTCAGCCTGCTGGAAGTTAAGGACTGAAGCTCTATTTACAGCTCAGCACAATGTACAAGCAGATATATGCACTATATACAGGAATAGTTACAGAAATATACAAGTTAAAGGTAATACAGAAACACAATCCCCCTCCCAGAAACCAGAGACCCCAGGAGGGGCTCCCAACCACCCTTCCACCTTCTCCCCACCCCTCTGCCTTACCCCAAGGTTTGCCTTACATGCAAGGTGAGTTTGGAGGATGGGCCAGGGGGGGATTAGAAGAAAATTGGTTAGTGAGGTTACTCAGCAGAGAGGAGAAGCCAGAAGCTAGACAGCCTGAGATGCTGTGCCCCAGAGACTGCAAGCCCAAGTGGCTTATCTATGTTTTAAGTACCTATTCTTAAACATCTCAGCAAGCCTATGAGTGAAGCAGACATCACCATTGTTTCCTTTTCACAGCCTATAATATAATTTTCTCTATTAAAATATTCCAGTTAGACTCAAACCAGCACACCAGGGAAAAATGAAATAAGCAGAGAAAAACCTGTACCTGTGCTAGTGGGAGGTGTCCCTGCCTATGGCAGGGGGTTGGAACTGGATGATCCTTGAGGTCCCTTCCAACCTTACCATTCTATGATTCTATGATTCCAAACCCCTCCAGCACTGCCAGAACCTTCTGGTCTCGGTTTCAGAGGTAAATTTTCTATTGTGGACATCCCAGTGAAGCCTTTTTTTAGAACATACTGAATACCTGGCATCTCCTCATCATTCCTACCCTGTGTTTTTCACCCTGCATTCAGCACAAAGCACCATGTGCTGCACCCAGCGCCTGCGGCTTGCAGTGCCACACTCAAGAGCCCAAAGGTGCATTTTGCACCCAAGTTGAGGAGTGAGACTACTTCAGAGTGCCCTGTGACTACCTGTCATAGGTTTAAAGAGCCAACAGAGTGAAGCTCTCAGATGAATTGGAGAAAAACCCCAGAATTATATTTGAAGAGAGAGTTACAAATTATAAAGCAGATACAGAATCCATAAGCGAACCCCCCTGAATTTTCCCAACCCAAAACTAAATCTATCATCCCCAGTGCTCCAATCCTCCCCCCCCCCCATGCCTCTGCCATCCAAGAGGCCTAAGCACAGCCTCTGGAGGCCCCAACCAGGCCTACCCCTACATGTTTGTCCTGATAACACAGCTCCTGCCTGACACAAGGCTGGAGGAGGAGGGAAGGAGAACAAGCTGGCCTTGCTGTGAGCTTATGAAGAGATAGCAGAATTGTGGGATTGAATAACCATCTTCTAGTCCCTAGAGGACTTTTTTAACCCTATAGTTCCCAACCTGGGACACCCCCACTGCAGGAATCATTCTGCTGGTTGTCCATGGGATGCATGCTCCATTCAGAGCCCAGAAGAGAGGGGAACTGAAAGATCTTCGGGTGAGCCTTTCACTGCTCTGCACTGTTGCTCTCGGCTGTGTGTCTGCCTTTCATGCACAAGTGCAGGGTGCTTCATTTAATCCTTAACATCTACAGGCTGACATCTCCTGGGAGACCATTTTTAGAGTCTCTTTGTCATCCATGGGCAGAACGAGGACTTTCCAGATAAAACCTCCCATTTTCATCTTGTAGCTAAGGATAAAGAAGAACAGCTTACAGAGCTCTGATATGCCTGCAAGGCCACCTGCTACTGGTCAGATTGATGGGCCAAGGCTAATTGCATGAAGTTCAACAAGGCCAAGTGCCAGGTCCTCCACCTGGTCACAACAGCCCCATAGAAAGCTACAGATGTGGAGATGTGTGGTTGGAAAGCTGCAGCTTGGGGACCTGGGAGCATTGGTTGACAGTTGACTGAACAAGAGCCAGCAGTGCTCAGGTGGCCAAAAAGGCCAATGGCATCCTGGCTTGGGTTAGAAACAGGGTGGCCAGCAGGGACAGTGCTCAGCACTGGTGAGGCCACACCTCGAGTGCTGTGTTCAGCTCTGGGCCACTCACTGCAGGAAGGACATTGAGGGGCTGAAGCATGGCCAGAGGCTGGAGAAGGGCCTGCAGCACCTGGGCTACAAGGAGGGACTGAGGGAGTTGGAGGTGTTCAGGCTGGAGAGGAGGAGGAAGAGGAGGCTGAGGGAAAAGCTCATTGCTCTCTGCAGCTCCCTGCAGGGAGGCTGGAGTGAGGAGCAGCCTCTACTCCTTGGTGGCAAGGGACAGGACCAGAGGAAATGGTTTCAAGCTGCATCAAGGGAGGTTCAGGCTGCATGTTAGGAAATATTTCTGCACTGAAAAGGTTCTCAAACGTTGGCACAGGCTGCCCAGGGCCGTGCTGGAGTCACCACCCCTGAGGGTGTTTCAGCAGTGTATGGACCTGGCACTTAGGGACATGGTTTGGTGTTGACCCTTGAGTGATGGTCAAGGGTTGGACTGGATGAGCTTGGAGGTCTCTTCCAGCTGGATGTATTCTGTGATTCTGTGGTGCTGCATTCATGAACCCAAGCTTTGCAACATCCCAAACCCAAACCCATCAGTATGAACCCTCCTTTCACAGATTTGTTTGTATTTATCATACTACTCAGTGTTTGATCTCTACCTCTCACTTCAACAGTCCTAGACAACTAACACCAGATCCATGACAGTTGGCACACTTAAGAGCAAGGGACTGAGACACAGCATCACATCTCCTCACATCAGGGGGCTTTAAAACCCCTCAGAAACCTTGATCAGAAAGTGATCTTCTGGCAGCAAAATGTAATTTCTTCAGCCTCTCAATATGAGAAAACAAATTATTCAGTTTTGTTCACATTTTCCAGAAAAGTCAGTGGATTTTTTTTTTATGTCTGAAAAGATACAGATGCAGAAAATTACAGATGCAAACCCCAATGTTTTGAAACTGAACTGCAAAGCAGTACCACACAATTCTCACTGTCACTCCTAGCCCCCAAACATCCCACTCTGGATGGAGATTTGCTGTTGGATCATGCAAAGCAGACCAGCCTCAGCAGCTGTGAGCACTAAGCCCTTCCCCTTGAGACAACACCAACTGCAGTCCCCACCTACAGCCTTACCAACCACAGGGAGTCCTCCCTGCACCAGGGAAACCAAGATCATCCTGCGCCAGGAGATGCCATCCCCTCTTCAGCCACGGCTGCTGCTCCTCCCCAGTGGCAGCAGAGGAGCCAGAATACCTACAGGCACCCCTGGGTGGAGCCGACAGGAGATGAGGGCACCAGTTCTAGCCTGGCAGTTGCTCAGGCTAGTAGCTTAACTGCTAAGTTTGTGGCATCAGCAGCTGAACAACCTACAGGTTTCCTGAGCACACTCCCCAGTCACTTAAAAACCACAGAAGGGATCAGCACCCACAGCCTTATCACACTGGATTAAGGCCCAGACTGCTCTCCCATCACACCAGACTATATCCTGAAGTAGCAGCTGTTCCCTGGGGCATCTTTAGAGAAAGCAGTGGTACCACACAGCTGTACTACACATCCCCTCAGTCCTTGGTGCTCTCCATGCTGGTTTTTGAGTGTGAAGCTGGAGGAACAGGAGGGTGTGAGATAATAAACTCCAAGGATGTAGAAAGCAAAGCACCATTGCTGCATGCAGAAGGTACCAGCACCAGATACAAAGAGCCCAGGTCTCAGGTACTCCCAGCCAGCCAGGTGCTCTCCATACTCAACCTTCTTGGTACAGCCACCAGGAAAAGCCCTGCTGCAACAGATGCCAGCATCTCATAGAATCATAGAATGATTCTATCTCCTCTCTTCCAAGTGTGTGGTGCAGATGCTGTAGCTCCCATGATAGCAAAGAGCAGCTCCTGTGCTGGCACACAGTACAGCACAGGCTACAGAATCCTCATTCCTGGGTATTTTCTGATTAAATGTTTTGGAGCTTATCTTGGCCCCACCACTGACATGAAAATCTCTCCATCACTAATGTGAAAATCTCTCCATCACTAATGTGAAAATCTCTC
>WBNM01000130.1:0-35313 GCA_013399055.1 Ramphastos sulfuratus | reverse complement strand
CGGCGCGCAGGGCTGCGGGAGGGGCCGCTCTGGCCTCGCCCCCCGCCCGCCCCGCTCGGCCTGGTCTCGCTCGACGCCGCTAGGTTCGCCCCGACTCGGCTCGGCTCGGCCTGGCTCGGCTCGACTCGGCTCCGGGGGCGCGGCGGGAGCGCAGCAGTCCCGACGCCGGGCGCCCACGGGCACCGCGGCTCGGGGCGGGGGAGAGGCGGGGCTGGGAATGCGGCGGGGAGCGAGGGGGCGAGAGGCGGGGAGAGGCGGGCCAGGGAGGGACGAGAATCGCCTGTGCGGGATGGCGTGTCGGGGGGACACCGAGTGCGAGAGAACGGGACAGGGCGAGGGGGCAGAACGGGACAGGGCGAGAGGGACAGAACGGGACGGGGCGAGTGTGAGAGAACGGGACAGAGCGAGAGTGACAGAAGGGACAGGGTGAGAGTGAGAGAATGGGACAGGGCGAGAGTGACAGAACGGGACACCGAGTGTGAGAGAACAGGAAACCGAGTGGGACAGAGTGGGACAGAGCGAGTGTGCCCCCAGGAGCCACTGCTTGTGTTTGTTAGGGCCAGGGAGAGACACCATACGTGTGCAACGCTGTGCCCGAGAAATGCTGTATGTGACAGGAGTGTGCTGGGCAGCCCTGTGCATGAGACATCGCCTGTGTGGCAGCACTGTGTGTTTGAGAGACACTACGTGTGACATTCATGTGCTCCACAACCCTGTGTGTGACAGAGATCACAAGCTGGGGACAGACATTGTGTGACACTGTGTTAGTGATACCCACATGTGTGCTTGCTAGGGGCACCCATGTCAGCACACGAGAGTGGCCATCTCTGTGACACCAGGACACCCATATGTGTGTGTGAAAGGCACCATGGTGACACTGAAGCATGAGACACTGTCTGTTAGACTCCCCTGTGTGTGTCCAACACGTGTGTCTGTGGGAGCGTGCGACGCNACCCCCTGCCCGCCCGCTCGGCGCGGCCCCGGCCCGCTCTCACCTCCAGGAGCTGCACGTAGCTGGCCGGGAACCAGCCTCGTAGCCCGTCCTCCTTCTGCCCTTCCCACCAGCCGCCGTCCGGCACCTGCAGCACCGTGATCAGCTCCCCCGCCGCGAAGCGCAGCCCCTGCCGGTGCCGCTCCCCGGAGAAGGGGTACAGCGTCTGGCAGCGGGACCCCGACATCCTGCTGCTCCGCCCGCAGCCACCCCGGNCAACGCTGTGCCCGAGAAATGCTGTATGTGACAGGAGTGTGCTGGGCAGCCCTGTGCATGAGACATCGCCTGTGTGGCAGCACTGTGTGTTTGAGAGACACTACGTGTGACATTCATGTGCTCCACAACCCTGTGTGTGACAGAGATCACAAGCTGGGGACAGACATTGTGTGACACTGTGTTAGTGATACCCACATGTGTGCTTGCTAGGGGCACCCATGTCAGCACACGAGAGTGGCCATCTCTGTGACACCAGGACACCCATATGTGTGTGTGAAAGGCACCATGGTGACACTGAAGCATGAGACACTGTCTGTTAGACACCCCTCTGTGTGTCCAACACGTGTGTCTGTGGGAGCGTGCGACGCACCACGTGTGTGTGCTAGGAAACACTCGCTCCTGTGCGAGGGAGATGTGCCTGGCACAGCATGTGTGACACACAGCTGACATATACTGTGTGACACACCCGAGCAGCTGTGAAACACCTGCGTGACACACTCCCGAGCGCCTACATCTCTGCCACACTCACATTGTGCACAGCTTGCTCCATGCCTGTGTCTGACTGCAGCAAGTGTGTGAATCGTGAGCCATGTGTAGCTGGGATCCCCTGATCTGTGTGACGCCTCTGTGCCTGGGAGAGCTGCACTGTGTGTGTGACCCCCCCTGATGTGTGTGACAGTGTCTGTAAGAGCTGCACCACGTGTTTGTGACTCCCCGGTCTGTGTGACCCTCCTGCAGGTGTGTGTGTGACCCCTCCCTGTGTGTGTTGTTTGAATGTCTGCTCTCAGGTGTGTGCCAGAGTTGCTCTGCAGCACGAATATGCCTCCCTTGTGTGTGGCAGACACATTTGTCTGTGCATGCAGCTGTGTATGGGTGTGTCCAGCTGTGCACAGCAGGCTCACTGCAGGCAGGTAACACTCACTTGCTGTACAGGCACGGGCACTGCTGTGGGGCTGCACATGGCAGCCAGGTGTGCATGCCTGAGGCTTGGCATTCTCCAAAAGGCAGTGCCCTGAGTGGCTCCGTGCCAGGGCTTGTTTATTGTGTGTGTTCATGTATGACTGTCCCACAGCCACGTGTGACAAACCTTTGTTTGCAGAGCAGAAAGCTGTGCATGAGAGACTCAGCTGTGAGTGTGCCCTCCCTGGAGGCCTGTGAGCACTCACCTTGAGCTCTGTGTCACAGCCCTGCATTTGTGGCACTCAGCTGAGTCTGTAACTCCAGGAGCCTGACCTGTAGGTATGCTCATGGGACACTATACTAACATCAGTTGGTGTGTCAGTACCAAGGCTGGCTCTGTGTGTGCCCACACACCAAAGAGTCACTGCACAGTGCCCGAAGGGATTGATGACACATGTGACTTGTTGCCTCCTCTGTGTCTGTGCTGCAGGCTGGCTGGCAAGCTGTGTTGCATGGCATCCATCAGCATTATGGGTGGCACGTGGAGCAGAGGGAGAGGCTCACCTCTGTGCATGTAAGGTTCACACCAGGGTGGCATGCAGGGCATGAGGCTAAAAGAGCTGGATCCAAGCCTGCCACCTTTAGTAGGCAGGGAGAGGAATATGAGCACCCAAACCTGCTGCTGTATTCAGACATCAGTGGCATGAGAGGGTCCTTCCCCCCACTGACCTGCGGGAGTCAGATGTGCCCAGCAGACATGTCCATGTCTCCTCCCATGCTCACTTGATTGCCTCCTAGGCACTGTGTCTGTGAGCAGGCTGGAAAACACACATCCAGCTCCAGGGCATCTGTGAGTGCCTTAGGGGTGTGATTGTGTGAGCACTGACTGGGTGTGCCTGTGTCTGAGAACCTTGCTGGCCCACAGGAGAGGCCCACAGGGGCAGCAACTGACTCCAGAAGACACGTAGTGGGTGGATGTACACACCAGTCACCTCAGTGGGTGTGCCACACTCCACCACGACTGTGGCACAAGCTCTCAGGCTCTGCAGCCCACAGGACTCAGGGTGTGTGGTCTGACTGGGCACAGTGTCTGCATGTCTCCACAGCAGCAGCACACACTGTGTTTCTCTGTGGTGTGGAGAGATCCTCCACTCAGGGAGGTCTGAAACATGGCATGCCCCTGTACCGTCTGTGGTGTGCTCATGTGTGCTGCTCTGGGAGCAGGAGAGCTGTGTCAGTGTGAGATTCCCCCTGCCTGCCTTGCAAAGCCATCTCCAGTCATGAACTCCACTGGGCTTAGTCAGTCATGTGCCCCATCTGCTCCATTAGAGTTCCTTCTGCTGTGCTGCACTTTTGGGCATGCAGGTGTTAGTGTGACTGCAGCCTGCCTGTGATGCTCTGTGGCTGTTTGGAACTCCCTCGACTTATGGGTAGATGTCCATGACCTACCACAGCAGGGGCAAGTCAGGTGTCCCACCCATCTGTGGTGCTCTGTGTGCATGCACAGCCTCCTGCTTTGCAGCCTGCATCTCCTTTCAGCAAGCAGGTGCTGGTGTGAGTTCTGCACTTTCAGGCATATGCATCAACTTCTGTTGCAGTGGAAAGCCCTCGTGTGCTTCTGCGAGTCACTCCCGAGGTTTGCACACTTCGTGGTGCACTGCTGTGAGTTCAGTTCTTCTCCCAGACACCATCTGACCACTAACTCCAATATGGCCTCTCTTGTTTCTAAGATTCAGATTCCTCTCTCTTCCCTGTTTTTTTTTGTCATCATGGAGGAAGAGCCTCCTGTTTCTCCTTTTCAGTTCTTGCTTTGCAACCAGTAGTGAGGAGCAAGTTCAGAACAACCTTTTATGCCCATAATGTATCACTATGTAAATCACAGAATCATAGAATCGCCCAGGTTGGAAGAGGCCTCCAAGCTCATCCAGTCCAACCTACCACCCAGCCCTAGCCAATCAACCAGACCATGGCACTAAGTGCCCCATCCAGGCTTTGCCTGAACACCTCCAGGGATGGCAACTCCACCACCTCCCTGGGCAGCCCATTCCAATGCCAATCACTCTCTGAAAAACTTCCTCCTAACTTCCAGCCTAGACCTCCCTTGGCACAACTTGAGACTGCGTCCCCTTGTTCTGTTGCTGCTTGCCTGGCAGAAGAGCCCAACCCTAGCTGGCTACAACCTCCCTTCAGGTAGCCGTAGACAGCAATGAGGTCAATGAGCAATGTGTGTGTGTCCTGGCCTGGGGCTGCACAAGTTTTTATTTCTGTGACATTTTATTACAGCAATTTTCTACCTCTCCTTTCCTGCAATAGCTTTTCCTTTAAAGTGAGCAGTCAGGTACCTGACTGTAGTCTTTCTCCCAACGATTTCAGAAGATGCCTTTTGCTGTAGCTGTCCCTCATTCAGACAAGCTGAGCAGCCAGCTGAGATGAGCTCTTTGGATTTTCTTTCTTTTTTTTCCCCTTAGGATTTTTTGAACAACTTTTGGGCTGCTTTCCACAGTTTTATTTTTGGTTCTCTGAATTTGTGGTAAATTGCTTAAAATATCCCCTTTTGATAGGCATTTAAGCTGATAACTATTGAACTCTGATCTATTATGTGCTATTATCACACCAGCTGTGCCCTGCTTGGTGAAAAGCAATAGACTTGATACCACGGCACATATTCAGGGACATGTCCCAGCAGTCTTCTCTAACTGTGACATTTATAGACAGCAAGAACTGAAATCAAACCAAGCCACCTCTATTTTTCTTGAGCATACACAAACCCAGCTTTGCCTGTGGTGGAATACGGATCCTAGGGTCTGGCTTTCATGTGCAACAAAGAATTTTAGTCTAATTTTTGCTTTTCTTATGTTTAATGTTGCCAGAATACTTAAATATTTGTGATTTATTGCCAGGCAGATCATTACATGGTAGCTTCTCTTGAGATAGGTCTGGTCCTGCTCCTCAGCTTCTTCCCACACAGAGAGCAGCTCTTACCCAAGGCTTACACCTATGTTTTCTTCTGCAGCATGTACTGCCTTTACCATGAAGGATGTTAAGAGGTTACATGTTTGCTGTCTATGAGGAAATATATTTGTGTGCATGGAAAGCTTTTTTATCTAGCATATTTGAGCCAGAATGACTAGATGGAAGATACAGAAGCCATCCCAGAAACATGCAGATTTTCAGCTTCAAGAGTACCAGGCTTTGGAAAGAATTGGTAAGCTTTCAATCTCAGCTTTGTTTTCTGTCATCTGTTCCAGCTCAGCTACAGCATCTTGGCTGGGTGCAGGTGTTCTCTGGCCAGCACTCTGCAGGTCTGACTCAATGATCAAAACAATCCCTCTGGCTGTAAGATCTCACAGAATTTACTTCCTGAGCCACCACAGCTGTCACACCCACTCTGTCATGTGTTCTAGGAGGGTGTTCCACTTAGCCATGGGAAATCAATCCTGAAATTAGCCTTGCATGAACATACTCTGTGTTAGGGTGACAGGAAGAGTCTACTTTTCTGCACTTTCCAAACCCACCTGGATGTGTTGCTGTGCAACCTGAGCTAGGTGTTCCTGTGTTAGTNCTATGGCAGGGGGTTGGAACTAGATGATCCTTGAGGTCTCCTTCCAACCTTACCATTCTATGATTCTATGATTCTGTGCATCTCAACTCAAAAGGACTTTTCCCTCCTCTCTGCTACCAAAGAATTTAGGGTGAAGACCTCAGTCTTAGACATTGAACTTTTAAACAAACCTTAGTGTCACTGAAATGCTACCTGTGAATGAGGACCAGCTTCATGCAACACTGCAAGAGTCCCAGCTATGGTTAGCCAGGCTGAGATCATTTATTTCATGATTTTGCAGGTTGTACCTGCAGCTGAAAATGACACCACTAAAACAAGCCCTATACAAATGGGCAGATTCCCTGCAAAGGGATTTCAGAACATCTTGGGAATAACAGAATAAAGTTTACATCTGACAGCTGTAGAAGCAGCACAGTCAATGTTTTGTTTGTTTAAAGCAACATCTGACAATCTGCCCAGCCCATGAAAAAGAGCTAAATCACTCCTGCTCTCTTCACTGAAAAGAGCCTGCAGAGCTCTAAGTGCAAAAGGGCTGGCACAGGTGCATGGGAGAGTTCAGGATGGACTGGAGATTACACAGAATCACAAAAGGCGAGGGGCTGGAAGGGACCCCCAAAGCTCATTCAGTCCTATCCCCCTGCCAGAGCAGGATCACCTGGAGCAGGTCACACAGGAATGCATCCAGGCAGGTTTTGGATATCTCCAGAGAGGGAGACTCCATGGCCCCCCTGGGCAGCCTGTTCCAGTGCTCTGTCACCCTCAGAGGGAAAAAAATCCTCCTCAGGTTCCCACGGAACTTCCTGTGCCTCAACTTCACCCCTTGCTCCTTGTCCTGTCAGTGGGCATCACCCAGCAGAGCCTGGCTCCAGCCTCCTGGCACTCACCTTTATGTATTTATAAACATGAATAAGGTCACCTCTCAGTCTCCACCTCTCCAAGCAGCACAGCCCCAGCTCCCTCAGGCCCTCCTCGTAGGGAAGACATTCCACTGCCTTCATCATTTTTGTGCTTCTGTGCTGGACTCTTTCAAGCAGTTCCCTGAGGTCCTTCTTAAACTGAGGGGCCCAGATTCACAGGAATAATTGATTGGCCATACCTGTTTGCAAGACACAGCAACACCAGGAGACCTCCTGAGTCCAAGAACCCAGAAAGAAAGAGAATAACAAGAAAGCACACATAGCACTGGATCTTTGAATGGCCTCTGAAATCTAATCGAGTAACATAAATTAGTTCTGTTGCTGGAGAGGAACGTTCTGAGCCTGTACACAAAAGATACTTCTAGTTGTTAGAGTGCTGCAAAGCTACATCATTTGATGGAAGGGGGCATCCTCAATGCTTTGAACAGCCACGACAGAAAAAACAGATAGAGGAGCTCAGGGTGAAATCTCATCCAGTCTCCAGCCTTCTGACAGCAGCTCAGAGACTGCACAGGGTGGAGTGAAGCACAACGTAGCAGAGCCTCCCTTGAATACTCTCCCAGTATCCACCTAACTGCAGTTTAGGGGCTTCTAAGTCAGATACTCTCAAGTCTCACATTTGGAAGTTTAGGCATCCAGGACCTCAAAGGTCCCAAGGAGAGGAGTCAGAGTTGTGACTCCTGTTCCTGTGATCAAATCTGTGATTCAGACCAAATTAATGGTGCAGATTGGCTTTACCTTTGATTCCTGCCATTAGCAATGTGGCTCTGCTGACCTGGGAACTTCCCTTCTGCAAGGTCAGTTCTGACAATAAGATCAGACACGCAGGGCCCTGCCTGGCTGTGGCCACTGTGATGTTCCAGGACAGGTTTAGTCATTTTTGTCCTAACAGTGCCCAGAGCTGCACCTACTATTTTAGAGTCAGACATAAACAAATGTAGTCTCTGTCTATAAATGGACAGTAATCTTACATGAACAAACAGCTTGTGGTGATTCACCTGAGACTAAACTGGATCTGCCTGCCAGAATAATTCACCTGGAGAGCTGATTGCTCCCATTCACTCCTTTCTTGGAAGCAGACAGAATAACAAACTGTCCTGATAACATCAGCATACTTCCAGTCACATTTCCTACTGACAGGCAGGGCAGGTCCCACCCTGACACAGGACAGGCATGGATTTGGTCATAGAAATGTGAGTCACACCTCTGAGTCTTTGCCTTAGAGTTGAGTATCAACAGCAGGCTGTAGTCACAACCCCCTTGTTCAGGTGGTGATAACAGGCCCTGCCTCCAGCACTTCAGTGCTTCCTGGGAGCTCTGCAAAGCTTAAGTCACAACAATGTGCTGCAATCGATTGGCTCCAGAATTTCAGCAGAAAGCTTCCTTCAGTCCATCTCACTGCTATTCCTCTTCATGCAAAGTAAACATGCAGGTCACATCCAGGGCATTTCCTGGTGGCCAGGATGCTCACAAAGAGGAGGACAGGTCTGCCTCTAGATCACCTCAACACCCCCTAAGCACTGATGTTCATTAGGGCAGATAACATAGCTTTGTCCTCTCTTCTTCCAGCTCTATAAGCACTGGGTCACACAATTTTATTTATTGAATGTTTAACTATTCCATGTTAAATGGAAAAGCCATGGAAAGAAAGAAAAGATCACAGGATCACAGGATGTTAGGGGTTGGAAGGGACCTCTGGAGATCATCAAGCCCAACCCTCTTGCCAGAGCAGGACCACAGAATCTAGCACAGGTCCCTGTCTCTCTTCAACTGTGCAGCCCAGAACTGGATGCAATATTCCAAGTAAGGTCTCACTAGGGCAGAGCAGAGGGGGAGGAGAACCTGCTGGGCACACTCTTCTTAATGCACCCCAGGACCCCTTCTTGGCCACAAGGGCACATTGCTGTCCCATGCAGAACTTGTTGTCCACCAGCACTCCAGGGCCTTCTCCACAGGGCTGCTCTCACCTCCCAGCCTGTACTGGTGCAGTTTATTGTTCCTTCCCAGGACCAAGACTCTGTACTCATCCCTGTTAAACCTCATTAGGTTCCTCTTTGCCCTGCTCTCAGTCTGTCCAAGTCTTGCTGAATGGCCACACAGGCTTCAGAGGTATCAGCTAAGCCTCTCAGTTTGGTATCATCAGCAAACTTGCTGAGCAGCCTCTGTCTGTCTGTTTGCCTGTGCTGTCATTAATGTCATTGATAGATGGCATTATCTATAAAACATACAGTTTTGGTGTCAGCAAGAAGCAAGCTCCAGCCATTTGGGTTTCAACTTCTAGGAGTTGTACAGCAACATAAGAAAAATAGTTCTGGATTAGAGCACAGATCTGCCTGGTTTAGCATCCCATTTCCAGCAGTATCTCATGGCAGCAGCCTAGCAAAAAGGACTGGTGCAGAGAGCTATTGCTGCAGCAAAGGTTTCCAGCACAGGCACCATGTTTTGGAAGCTGTCCCTTGCCTGTTTCATCTGAGGCAATGCTGGCCCACAGCCACAAGCAATGTGCCAACAGTGACCTTCATGCTGTTAAGAGCTGTACTGTGTCCATTGGACTGAAAGGTGCCTGCATGTGGAGATGTGGCCATGAATCATCGACTTTAAGAGTCTTAAGGGACCTGTCCAAAATCACATGGAGAGGCACTAGAAAAGCAGGCAAACATCTCTAAAGGACTCTGATGAAAGCACCAAAATCTTCCTTCAAACCTCCTTCTCTCTGACTTATTGTCGTAATGGTGTGATCTGGACTTGCAGATCATCTGCAACAGCTTGCTGGGTCCCACTGCATCTGATCTTCTCTTTTGATCCCATGGAGAACTGGGCCTGTGGCCAGCTAAGAAGAGCAATCCAGCCAGGCAGTCCTCCAGCCATGCTCCCTCTGGGTGTGCTGGTTTGGACACTGATATTTCACTGACACTAAGCTTCCCTCTTCAGCATAAATTGCTCATTACTTGAATTCCATCAGGGATTTCTTGTGTCATGAAAGAGCAGAGACCCTGCCTGAACACACTGAGCAGGACTGACTGCTTTCTGTGGACAAAGCTGTTGATCTGTGTGTAAGTGTGTGCCTGTGTCTGCAGGACATAGATGTCTCAGTGTTTTCCTCTCAATGGTGTCTCTGTTCTGCAACCATCTGTGTATAAAGCTGCTATTCTCTTGTGAACAATGACTCATACAGGAAAGTCTCTAAAAATTAGGCAAGAACTATATTCACCCTGAGTAGTATTGAAGATGAGGATTTGATCCCAGAAACACTTGGAAACCCAGAATTCATTTTTCCTTGACAACTTTAATCTCCAAGGTCTCCTGCTGCTGCTGCTGCCACACATTGGCAAACACCAGGTTGGCAGGAAGCTCACTCTGCCAGTGGTTGCTGCAAGGCCACCACTTACCATAGAATCATAGAATGGTAAGGTTGGAAGGGACCTCAAGGATCATCCACTTCCAACCCCCTGCCATAGGGAGGGACACCTCCCACTAGTACAGGTCACTCAAGGCCTCTTCCACCCTGGCCTTGAACACCTCCAGGGAGGGAGCAGCCACAACCTCCCTGGGCAACCTGTGCCAGTGTCTCACCACCCTCACTGCAAACAACTTCCTCCTGACATCCAGTCTAAAATGAAACATGACAGGAAACATGCTCCTGTGAGTGAAGCTGGGTGGCTGGAGCTGGCCTGAATGTTAGAATCAACAGAAACAATCAGAACCACAGAACTGTGGAGGGGTTGAGGCTGTAAGGGAATTCCAGAGGTGATCTGACCCAAACACCCTGGACACGTAGGACCACCTAAAGCAGGTTATCCAGCACCATGTCCAGACAGACATTAGAAATCTGTGCTGTACAAATATAATGGGTAAAAGCAGTTGGCATTTTATGCCTGGAATCATCACTTCAAGGACTGGAGGGCTGAAGGAGGTGATTTGATGGCTCACTTGGATGATGCCTGAATCAGAAGACTCTTTCCCATCCTATCCCTTCCCAGCCATGACTCTTCCTGCCAGGGTGACCTTCCCGTGGCTGGTATCAGTTCTGTGCTCCTCAGCCTTTTCAGAGTCTTCCAACAGCAGAATGCAACTTTCTTCCTGCTGGATTGGTAAGTTCAGCCACAGCAGTGAGAAATGTCCACTGGCAGGCATATCAGAGGTCTTCATTCCCACTCAAAGCAGGGCTCAGAGACTTCTCCACCTGTTTCTGGAGATCCCTGCAGATGGACATTCTGCAGCCTCTCCAGGTTGCCTGTCCCAGGGCTGCAGCACTCTCATGGTAAATAATGTGTTCCTTTTGCTGCAAAAGAACTTCCCTGGTTTGGAACTTGGCCTCATTGCCTCTTGTCCTTTCACTGTGCACCTGCAGGAAAAGCTTCTGTACTAGTGGGAGGTGTCTCTGCCTATGGCAGGGGGTTGGAACTAGATGATCTTTGAGGTCACTTCCAACCTTACCAATCTATGATTCTATGATCTCAACTCACAACCTCATTTTCAGCAGTCAGATCCCTCACTACCCTTGTTAAGGCCAAAAGAACATCATTCCCTTCACATCTCACACAGCACACACTCCAGCTGAGTGATGCTAGGCACTTTTGCTGGATCCTTCCCAGTATGCCAGCACCTGCCATGTCATGGGGGGATGGAAGCAGTTCCCAAAACTGAACACGGTATTGCAGCTGCAGCCTCACCAGTGGCAGGCAGAGGGGAAGAACCACATCCCTCCATCTGCCAGCTACTTGCTAATGCAATCCCTTCACTGGTTAGCAGAATTGCTGCAAGGGAGCAAAGCTGACACAGGTCCAACTTGTTTTCCACCAGGATCCAAAGAGCCTTTTCTGCAGGGCTGCACCCTAGCAGTCAATCCCCAGTCCACACTGAACCATGGAGTTGTTTTGGTTCAGGTTGAAAATGTAAAAGGGGATTTACTACTTCACAGTTAGAAGAAAGAGGTACGAGATGAATTGGACCAAATGGAATGAAAAAAGGTCAATCTTCTGAATCTTCTTATGCTCAGTCTATCTGCTAACACAAGTGGCCATGGTGGCACATGGGAGCCCAGTTTCATACCCAAGAAATCTCAAGCAGTTCATAGGCTCACAGGATGTCAGGAGCTCNCACTCTCCAGCAAGTCCCTGCCCCTCTTAAATTGGGGAGCCCAAAACTGAAGGCAGTACTCAAGATGAGGTCTCAGCAGGGCAGCGTAGAGGGGGAGGACAACCTCCCTTGATCTGCTGGACACACTCTGCTTAATACACCCCAGGATCCCATTGGCCCTCTTGGCCATAAGGGCACGTTGCTGGCCCATGGATAATTTGTTATCCACCAGCACTCCCAGTTCTTAGGGCTGTGCAAGGTGTGAGGCTGGTCACAGACACAAGCAAAGGGACTGTAACTCTCAGCACAATTTACCCTTTTCTTAGCTAAAGGCCCTGCAAGATTGAAAGAGAATCTGGTAGGCCACTGGAATGAATCCCACTTCTATCCATTCCCTCAGGATCTCAGAGAAGGAGCCAGCACCATGCCTAGAAGGGGTGAGCCTGGTGTGTGCATGGTTTTTAAATCAGCATTTTTGTCCTCCTCCTGACTTCACAGACAGGCAAACTGGTGAGAACTATTTCTAGTATACATTGAGGTGTGACACAGCTCCAGTTTTCTTAATAAGCTTATTTGTTACTCTTCTAATCTAAAATGTGGAGTTTATTTCCTGAGTATATCTCATGCTACCTCTGGTTCAGCTAACTGAAAAACAGTCTCTTTTCTTAAAGAAATAAATGAAGCTTATTTTGAAAACCTACCATTATCCTATTTCAATTTCCTTCCACATTCCTGGGTTTTGGTGGTTTATTTGTTGGGGTGTTTTTTTTGTTTGTTTGTTTCTTTCTTTTTTTTTATTTGGGGTTTTTGTTTTATTTTTGGTTTTTTGTTTGGTTTGTTTTGTTGGTTGGTTGGTTTTTGGTTTTTTGTTGTTGTGATGATCTTTTTATTTTGTTGTTTGTTTGGGGTTTTTTTGAGGGGTATTCCTTTTTTTGTCCACTCAAGTCTCTCTCCTGTCTTCAGAAACCATTTGCTTCTCTTCAGAGGGGCACCTGCATATCCTATAAATTTAGTGGCAAGAACTACAGATATACAAAAATCTCTGAGTTGGGAATAGTTCCCCACTGGAACTGCTCAGCACAGACCTGCGTTCAAGCTCTTGATGGTATCAGGAGGGTCAGTGCCTCCCTCCTGTCTTCCCAGCCTCCCTCTGCAAGGGGGTACTTAGCTGAACAGGGAGGAATTTTTGAGAGCAGATGACATGGATGGTTGCTGCCATTTTCACTTCTCCAAAGAAGTTCATTTTTCATCAGTCTGAGAATGATTCAAACCTTTGGCCTCAGCACTGCTGCAGCCATCAGCTCGGACACTGCACTCTGCCCCTGCGCAGAGATGGCAACCAGCATGGATTTGGACACAATCTTTAACCTTCACCCTGTCTCTTCTGCCTTTCTTCCAGAGCTGTCTTGATCTGTTCTGTGGCCAGGAAAGGAAGGCAGTGATGCCAGTGCATGGCCTAACGTCTATGAGGCTGCTTTACTGAAATACTCCTGTGGAAAGATGGTGACCACACACAATGATCCTTCCTCCTGCTGGTCACTGTGTCCTGGGTTCAGCTGATTCAATCTGCTGATGAGCATTTGCTACCTTGCTGACATGATGCCAGCTTTAAAGTGACAGTGCTGGCTGGAGCAGAGTGCCATGGGGCTTGTAGTTCAGATTGGAACATGACAACCTTCCTGTTTGGGTTGTTGCTTCCAGTTTTGGGGTGTTGGGCTGGCTGTGGGCTTGGGGGCTTCGTTTTGTCACTGGCTTCTGCTTTTCTGCACAACAGCCCAAGGGAACTGCCCATTGCAGCATGTGACAGCTATAGGGTTAACACTCCAGTTTCATTTGACAGTTTAGATAAAGAATTGTGTTGGATGCAGGACAACAATAAGACAAAGTCTATATCATTCCATTTGTTTGCTGGGCTGGTATAAAATCTCCTCTATAGACTGTTTCTTCTTTGCCTTTCTGCCTCCTTGCATTGCTGTTCCTTAGCTCCTCCGCACTGATCTCTGCACTAACCTTGGCTGAGTATTAACAGCTGAGGCCTTTTCAGTTTTCTTAGTGGGGGGAGAAGCAGAAAGTGGCTGCTAGCCCCTTCTGGGCTTTCATCCAGAGGGTTTGAGGAACAATTCAGGGGGATCCCTGTGTTATTTCTAAATTGTAAATACTTGTAAATATATTTTATACATATACATATGTATGGAACTAGATGATCTTTGAGGTCTCTTCCAACCTTATTCTATATACATATTATCTGCTTGCAAATTTCATCTGGTTGTAAATATCCAGCTTTGTTTTCTTCAAAGCTGTCCAAGCTGGTCTGGTCAATTTATTGGGGGTAATCTCAACCCATCACACAGCATCTCATTCAACTTCTTATCTCAGCCCAGGGTTTTTGGGTTTTTTTGTGTTGCTTTCCCTCCCCTCTGTGTGTGTGGGGTTGCTTCTGAGAGCAGGCTGTGTTAAACCAGCACAACATGCTGAGAAAGTGCCAGGGCTGGTTATGCATCCCTTCATTCCATCACCTCTCTCTTACTGGTACACTGAGACAAGCAAAGGACTCAGAGTTCTCCAGAGATCTCATGACACCTACAAAGCACACCTAGAAGTTTCTGAGTGTGCAGACAAATTTTCAGACAAAGGCTTTGCTTTCAGCTTTATGTTTGCAGCCATCATCACAGTAAATAAAAAGTAGCCTTAAAAGCCACTCCTGCAGAACAATCTCCCATGGAGGAGCTGTTTTTCATTCTTTCCCTTTTTTCTTCCTTTCTGTAAAAATAAAGAGTGTTGAGAACGGGTTTGTATTTAACAGCACGATGAAGCCTGCTAATCTACTGATTTGTCTGCTAGCATTGTGCTTATCACAGCACTATTTGTTGGCTGGGGCAGACGTGATCCTAATGTGCACAGCTGTGGAATGAAAACTACATCATGTGAGAGTGTGGGCAGGACCTGCCAGTTTGGGGGTGTTGCACACAATGGCAGTCTCAAGCCACAGGCTGCTGTGTTTGTGAGTGGGCTGTCCATATCCATCTTCAACAACAGAAAATGCCAGGCTGAGGTACATGCAAGCTAGGATGGCAAAAAGCCATGACACAGGGAAAAAGAATAAGTTGATTTTTGTGAGCCTGACAGGCAGTGTCACCATCTGATGGGGCATTAGCAGAGAGCTATGACTGGCACAAAGAACCCCGAACGCCAACGGGAGAACAGCCAGCCAGGAGGCACATGGGCTGCGGCCAGCAGTGATGACAGGGTAGGGAAAGCAGAAGAAGGCTGACAAAAGCTCAGATGGAACACAATGTATGAGAGCAATCGACAGAGGAGTACACAAGGGGGGAAGGAATGCTGTGGAAAGAAGGAGTAGGACAACAGCAGGGCACTGAGTGCTGAATAAAGGCAGGAACAGGGGCTGCCAGCTGATGTAGGGTGGTGGCACTTGTGCCTGAAGGCAAGAAGGAGACAACTAAAGCGGCCAGAGCCGCTGGTTGTCGCTCGGACACAGCTTCCAGGCCAGGCGTGGCCGCCCAGCAACGCTGAGCTCCTACAGGCTGCAGTTTCCAAGCGTTTTAAAAGGAGACATCTGAAGATGGTCAGTTGCCCAGGCTTCAGAACAGTCCTGCTTTCCAGAAACTTTTTCTTTTCATGTAGATAATGATGAATGAAGAGCTGAGCTAGGCAACAGAGCCAGAGCGGTGCACGGAGCCAGAGCTGCGCTGGGCGACTGAGCCAGGGTCATGCTGGGTGATGGAGCGGGGGCGCCTGTGTCTTGACATACGGAGGCCTCTGAAACACGAACTGCAGCCGCATTCAGGGCAGAGGCACGAACACCGACCCCCTCAGCAGCCAGAAGCTCGGAGCCGGCAGAGACCTACCAGGCCCGGGAACCCCCGACATGCCCTCGGGACCGGCGGAGAGCTCCGGACTGGCCGCGGCGGCTTCGGGCACCGGGACCCCGTGGCCCGCTCTGGCGCCAGTCCCGCAGCGCCCTCTGCCGATCTTCCCGCAGAAGCAGTTCAGCGGCAGCTGCCAGCGGGGAGCTCCGCTCAGGGCTCCCCTGGAGCCCCGGGCGCTGTGGCTCTTGAGCTCCGCTCACCGCTCCTCTGGAGCCCCGGGCGCTGTGCCTCTGGAGCTCGGTCACAGCTCCTCTGGAGCCCCGGGCGCTGTGCCTCTGGACCTCCGCTCACAGCCCCTCTGGAGCCCTGGGCGCTGTGCCTCTGGAGCTCCGCTCACAGCTCCCTTGGAGCCCGGGCGCTGTGCCTCTGGAGCTCCGCTCACAGCTCTCCTGGAGCCCCGGGCGCTGTGCCTCTGGAGCTCCGCTTACAGCTCCTCTGGAGCTCGGTCACAGCTCCTCTGGAGCCCTGGGCACTGTGCCCCTGGAGCTCGGTCACAACCCCTCTGTAGCCCTGGGCGCTGTGCCCCTGGAGCTCCGCTCAAGGCTCCTCTGGAACTCGGTCACAGCTCCTCTGGAGCCTCGGGCGTTGTGCCCCTGGAGCTCCGGGAGCCCCTCTCGTCGCCCTGCATCCTGCGGAGCTGGCGACGTCCCAGTGCGGCCGTGGGGCGCCGTGGGGCTTGGCGGGGCCGCGGACAGGCAGCGCCGCGCTGCGGCCCCCGGGGCGTTGCAGATCCAAGCCCTCCCCAAACAGACCAGGGAGGCTTCGCCCCGCTGATACCCCAACGCTGCGCGAAAGAGACCCACAGNCCTCTGGAGCCCCGGGCGCTGTGCCTCTGGAGCTCCGCTCACAGCCCCTCTGGAGCCCTGGGCGCTGTGCCTCTGGAGCTCCGCTCACAGCTCCCTTGGAGCCCGGGCGCTGTGCCTCTGGAGCTCCGCTCACAGCTCTCCTGGAGCCCCGGGCGCTGTGCCTCTGGAGCTCCGCTTACAGCTCCTCTGGAGCTCGGTCACAGCTCCTCTGGAGCCCTGGGCACTGTGCCCCTGGAGCTCGGTCACAACCCCTCTGTAGCCCTGGGCGTTGTGCCCCTGGAGCTCCGNGCATGGAGCAGATCCACCTTCCCACACACTGCATGGAGCAGATCCACCTTCCCACGCATTGCCTGGAGCAGATCCGTGTTCCAACACACAGCACGGAGCAGATCCACCTTCCCACACAGCACATGGAGCAGATCTACCACATGGCCACATGCCCACTGTGGAGGACACTCACTCACACTCACTGTCACTCGCTCCTAACCAACCCATAGCCTTCACAGCCACCAGACTGCCACACAGGTTTATTTTAATTTCTCACAGCTACTACTCAGTGTTGGATAAATATGACCAGGTCAAAGATAAGTTACACACACATACACCCCCCAAGTTACTTGAAGCAAGTGATGAGTATCCCTGTTGGATGCACAGAAGTCTCTGTTGTAAGGGCAGCTGCCACAGCTCTGGGAGAACTCATTCCTCTGATTTCTGCATATTAAAAAAGGAAGATCATGGAGAGGCTACAGGAGCAGCTGAGCTATCTGTGGGGCAGCTCAGGTCAGTGGCTGTTGCAAATGTTGTGCCATGTCACTGGTGAAGGACCAGTGTCTCCCAAGTCTGCTGCAAGGCCTGGATTCTTAAAGTCAACCACAAAACTACAGAATCACAGAATTGTTTGGGTTGAAAAAGCCCTCTGAGATCATTGAGTCCAACCATCAGCCCAACACCACCATGTCCCCAGCTGCCATGTCCACAGGTTTCTTGAACATCTCCATGAATGGAGACTCCACCACTTCCCTGGGCAGCCTGTGCCAATCCCTGACCACTCGCCACAAAGAAGTTTTTCCTGATCTCTAGCTCACAGATCCCCTGGCACAATTTCAGGCCATTTTCTCTTGTTCTGTCACCTAATACTAGAGAGAAGAGCCCAACCCCCACCTCACTTCAACCTCCTCTCAGGGAGCTGTAGAGAGCAATGTGGTCTCCCCTCAGCCTCCTCTTCTCCAGGCTGAACAACCCCAGGTCCCTCAGCTGCTCCTTCCCAGCCCTGTTCTCCAGACCTTTCCCCAGCTTTGTTGCCCTTCTCTGGACCTGCTCGAGCCCCTCAGTGTCCTTCTTGGAGTGAGCGGCCCAAAACTGAACCCAGAACTTGAGGTGTGGCCTAACCAGTGCCCAGTACAGGGGCATGCTCACTTCCCTGCTCCTGCTGGCCACACCATTGCTGATCCAGGCCAGGGTGCTGGTGGCTTTCTTGGCCACCTGAGCACACTGCTGGCTCATCTTCACCTGCTGTCAACCAGCATCCGTTGGTCCTTTTCTGTTGGGCAGTTTCTAGCCACTCTGCCCCAGGCCTGGAGCATTCAAGGGATTGTTGTGGCCCAAGTGCAGGACCTGGCACTTGGCCTTGTTGAACCTTGTACCTGGACTTTCAGAACCCACCAGGTTTGAATAAGCGCCAGTTTCTGTCCTTTATAAGGACACTGCAGGGCAAGAGTGGGAGGAATGCAGCTGTGGCTGCCAGGTCTGTGGGCAGAGATCTTTCTGGCACATGCTGCAGAGGAGCTGCTTCCCTGCAGCTCCCCAGCTCACCTGTCCTCCGATGTCGCGGCTCTTGGCTCGCAGCTTGTTCACCTGGCACTCAGCAATGTCAGCTCGTTCTTCAGCCTCCTCCAGCTCGTGCTGGGCCTTGCGGCATCGGGACAGATGGGTGTTTGCCTGTTCTTCCTGCAAGCCAAGCAGTACCATCAGAGCCATGAGCACAGAGTGACATTGCCCTCTTACTGCTAACCCAACACCCTGTGGCTGCACCATTCTAATATGGCCTACTGCTAAGCCTCACAGCTACACCTCTGCATTGCCAGCACTCTTGAGCTACTTTCTAGTACTCCAATGATGTAAACACTCAACTGAGGGCAGATCAATTGGTCCTGCTCAGGTCCAGCTAGGGTAATCTGGCTCCAAAAATGCCCTGAGTTCAGGATAATTACTGCTGTGCCTGCTCTCTTGTAAGCCATGAGTCTTTAAGAGGTAAGGAGTATTCAGAGGCGGTGGACATAGCTGCCCAATCAAACTAAACATTCAATTATTGTAATGAACTTGGGAGCCAGATCTTTTGGAAAGTTCCACCCAGGACCCACAGAGTATCGAAAGGAGTCCTGCACTCACAGCTTCCTCAGCCTGTTTCTTGTATGCTTTCACTTTTAGCTGCAGCTTGTCTACCAGGTCCTGCAGCCGGAGAATATTTTTCTTATCCTCTTCGGACTGTGGAAAGTGAAAATCAAGTCAGCCTCGGGAGATGGGTCAAGGTGATGCTCATGGAGAGGACAGGGGACGTGGGATACCTGGTACGTGAGCTCCTTCAGCCTGCGCTCATACTTGCGAACGCCTTTCAGCGACTCGATTCCTCGTTTCTGCTCGGCGTGAAGCTCGTTTTCTAGCTCATTAATCTGAAAGACAGGGCGTGGTGAAGACTGCAAGCTGCTGGTCCTGCTATAGGTTCCTGGGCACCAGGGTTCTCCAGACTAAGGCTGCAGAGAAAGTGGCAGTGCAGGGCAGCTTTCTGCAGCTTCTTGGGGCTAGTCTAGCTGAGAGCTGCTCAGCATGCTCTATCAGCAGTGACACAGCACACAAATAGATAATTATTTATAGTAGGTTTGGACTTGGCTGTGCATAACTGCAACACTGATGATCAAAATTAGGCTTCAATTTGTCAGAGGAGACAGAAATTGAAAGTGGGAAGGGAGGATGCCATCAATGTTCAGCTCAACAGGAAAGATCTTTTATTTGTCCTTAGTGACGTCTCCATGCCTCTTCTGCAGCATATGACTTATGATTTATTGACTTAAAACCAAACTGATGGTTTTATTTCTGCCTGGAGATTTCCTTCAGAAACCAAGAGCACCTAACCCCAGTCAGCTGTGCTGTATTTTGGAACAGGAACAGCTGAAGAGCACAGTAAATGGGTCAGGCAAATGGTCCATCTAGAGCAGTGCTCTGCCTCTGGGCGTGGCAGCAGCAGCCACTATTCAACATGGGAACCAGGCTGCTATCTGCTCCCCCTCCCCAGCCATTAGAGATGGAAAGTGGCAAATCTGTGCCTCTTTTATGTACATCTATATACCTGCTGGTTTCTTGCCCCCTTTTCAGCCTCTACAGCCTTCCTTGGCAGCAGGGGTCAGGATTTCACTGCTCACTCTATACCTTTTATTTATCTTTAATTGATCCCCAGGTGCAGATGTCCTGGTCTGCATCGTGTGTCTCTCCTTGCCATGTTGTGCAGTTTGATGAATGATCATCCAGAATGCATCTTGGTCACTGCTGTCATGATTCTGTAAACTTTGATCTCCTTCCCCTCACCATCTCCTCCCCAAACCAGAGTCCTGCCCTTGTTTATCTCTTCCCATAAGGCTTCAGCTGCCATTCCTTGGGTACTTCTCTAACTGTCAAGTCCTTCTTGAGCTGCAGAGAGCAGAACTGCACGTGGTACATTTAATATAGTGCAAGTGATGCTCTCTGTCTTGGTGCTCAGCACTTTCCCTAATAAAGCCCAAAGTTTTTCCTCTTGAGTTTTTGCTTCTGTTGCACACTGAACAAGCAAATTTCTGAGGCCTGCCACGGATAAGACTGAGATCTCCTGACTGAGCTGTAATTGCTAGTTCCAGATTCATCCCCAAGTAAGCATGTCTTGAATTATTTTTCCCTAGCTAAGTAAGCACATATCTCTACCCTGGTGTTCATGTGCCACCACTTTTGCCCACTCTGTTTTTATGAGGTCATTCTCAAGTTCCTCACACAGTGTGACATGCAACTGCTCTGTGTAACTCTCTTCAGACCTGCTGGAGATACTTGGGGTTGTCCCTGTAGCAATCTTCCTAAGAGGTACCAGCAACCAAAGGCTCATTTAGGACCATAGCCCCCTCCTAGCCTTTGCCATACCCTGGCCTCCAGTTTCTGGAGTTGCTTCTTTCCACCCTTCAGGGCCAGCTGCTCAGCCTCATCCAGACGGTGCTGCAGGTCCTTCACCGTCTGGTCCAGGTTCTTCTTCATCCTCTCCAGGTGGGCACTGGTGTCCTGCTCCTTCTTCAGCTCTTCTGCCATCATGGCTGCCTGGATGTAGAGCACAGTTATGTTACAAATGTGCCTCCCTTCCCCTGGCAGTTCTATGCTTTCCCTAGCAGCAGTGCCCAGCTTCACACTGGTGTATGGCTCTCCACCTTCTCAGCCAGCACCATGGCAGTGCTGAGGATCTGTCATACAAAGAAGATCTCTGTTCCTCTCTATCTGTGTTTCTAAAACTTGGAACTAAAAACTCCAGAGTTTTTAGGCTCTGAGTCCTTGGAAAACAGGCAGAGTTGCTGATGGAACAAATCCATGAAGGCATGCAAATGCCTCATTTTTTAAGAGTCAGTGGCATCTTGAAGTGTCACCAGCTAGCACTCTGCATCTCTGGGCTCCCAAGTGATTTTCAATACTTAGCCATTTGGTGCTTACATTTGCTGAAGACTCCAGCAAATCTTGAACTAGAATGAAAAGCTTGAGCCTGCTGAGAACTTCAGGACCTGGGATGGAGAGCTGGCACCAGTGTGACAGGGCAGAGAGAAACCTACGGCACTGCTACTGGCAGGCAGCCAGAGCTAGACCCAGCACTTTGGGCCCAGGTGCACCAGGACTTGCTGTAACCATTTTCTGCTTCATTTTCTTGTGCCTTCCCTAGACAGATTTGTTTCTTCTGATGCTGTAGAACTATTGCCTTGTTTAAATAAAATGATTCTATTATCTTAATATTTCTTACATGCCTAGCATTTGTATAGAAGCAGGGATGATTTTAGTCTCTGCCTTTCTGTGCTATCTAAAGAGCTTCAAAGGGACCTTATAGTAGCCTTCCAATATCTGAAGGGGGCTACAGGAAGGCTGGGGAGGGACTATTGACAAGGTCTTGCAATGACAGGACAAGGGGCAATGGGTTTGAACTGGCAGAGGAAAGGTTTAGACTGGATGTTAGGAGGAAGTTGTTTGCAGTGAGGGTGGTGAGACACTGGTACAGGTTGCCCAGGGAGGGTGTGACTGCTCCCTCCCTGGAGGGGTTCAAGGCCAGGTTGGATGAGGCCTTGAGTGACCTGTGCTAGTGGGAGGTGTCCCTGCCTCTGGCAAGGGGATGGAACTGGATGATCCTTGAGGTCCCTTCCAACCTTACCATTCTATGATTCTATGATTCTATGAGTAAAGAGGACTTGGCTCAGACTACACTTTTCCTATGACAATTTTGCCACCCTCTGTTCTATCCTGTGTATTACATTTATCCTGGAAGCAGAAGTGAGTGTGGGTGTGAGGAAGAGGAGACAGGATGCCTCCTCCATGCAGACTGCTAGCAGAACAAGAGTAGAGGACCTAGCCTGAAGGGGTCTTCTGTGGCAAGTGGGGGGGATTATTCTGTTCCTGTGTTGAGGAATTGGTTCTCCTCCACCCAACTGCTGCCTTTCTAAAGTGTGAAAGTGATTGCAGCAGTGTAAAATGGCAGGGAGATGAGCAGGAGGACTCACATCTGTGATGGCTTTCTTTGCCTTCTCCTCTGCATTTCTGGCTTCCTGAATGCTGTCTTCCACTTCATTCTGTAAGTGAGTAATGTCCACTTCCAGTCTCTTCTTGGTGTTGAGGAGGCTTGTGTTCTGTTGAGACAGGCCCAGTTGAGGTCATTCCCACCCCAGTTCATGCCACTGCCACATGCCCATGAGGAAGCAGACCCTGAGTACCTGGGAGTGGAGGAGCTGCACTCGCTCACTGGCATCAGTCAGCTCCTGCTCAGAGACTTTCCTGGCTCGCTCTGTCTGCTCCATAGCAGCTCTCATCTCCTCCATTTCTGTTGTCATCAGATTGTTCCTACGCTCTACCATAGCCAGCTGCTCCTTCAGGTCATCATTCTCTCTCAGAGCATCATCCAAATGGAGCTGGGAATCCTTTGAGGGTGAAAGCACCATGAGATTCAGATGCAAGCAGAGTGAGCGGCAAGGATCTGTAGGACAGCAGCCCCTCGGGTTCCTACCTTGAGTTGCCCTTGCACAGCTTTGAGGTGCTTCTGTGTCTCTGCCACCTGACAGTTGGCATGGCTCAGCTGGATTTCCATGTCATTCAGATCTCCCTCCATCTTCTTTTTCAGCCTCAAAGCATCATTTCTGCTTCTGATTTCAGCATCCAGTGTGGTCTGCATAGACTCTAATACCCTCTGGTGATTTCTCTTCAGCTGTTGAATTTCTTCATCTTTCTCTGCAGTCCTTCTATCAATATCTGACTTCATTTGGTTCAGCTCCAGCTGAACACGTAAGATTTTTCCCTCTTCATGTTCTAAAGAGCCCTGGGAGGGTTGAAATAATCTCATTAGTCTCTGCAGTGTCCATTGGTGGGAAATGCTCAAGCAGGATGTTGAGGCTTTGCACCCAGTAACAAGATCTGTTTGCCTTACAGTGGAGCTGTCAGAAGGGCCCAGGACCAGAGAAGCTGTTTCTGGACACCAGAGTCATTATACCTCAGCCTGACACTAATCAGTAATTTAGGAAGAAGGTTCCTGAGGAAAATGGTTCCAGTATCACAAGGACTGGGCACTGAGGGCTACGCTAACACTGCAGCAATAACAAAATATGTGAGTACATCAAAGAGGACACTCTGGACCCATGCTCAGAAGCCTTCTCTTGCATCTCTGTGCTGAATTCTGCTTAGGGCCTCTGCACTGAGTCCCACAGCAGTGACTGTGCAGGCATTTCTCCCTTCCATCCAGCCTCTGAAACTTCTCTGATCTTCCAGCTTCAGGTGTCTGGGAGTTCAAAGCCTAAGGCTTAGATCTTTACAACCAATGGGCAGAAAGAAGCACCTCCTGAAAATAAAACAGTTACTGTTTGCATTGCTTTTAAGAACAGACCCTCCAGAGGTGCCTCTTTCTCCTTTGTAATTCTATAATGAGCCTGTGGTGACTAATTCAGGATAAGATTGATGACATTTAGATACATAAACTAGAGCAGATGGGTTTCCTCTTCTCAGAGATACCCAGTGATAGGACAAGGGGCAATGGGTGGAAACTGAAGCAGAGAAGGTTCCATGTGAACATAAAGAAAAACTTTTTCACTGTCAGGGTGACAAAACACTGGAATGAGCTGCCCAGAGGGGCTGTGGAGTCTCCTTCTCTGGAGACTTTCAAAACCTGCCTGGGTGCATTCCTGTGTGACCTACTCTTGGTGATCTTGCCCTGGCAGGGGGGTTGGACTGGATGATCTTTTGAGGTCCCTTCCAACCCAGAATGTTCTGTGATTCTGTGAACTTCAAAGCTAGCCCTGCTTGGAGCTGGGGTTGGACAAAAGGCATCCAGAGATCCTGTCCAACCTAAGTGTCTCTGGGTTTGAGCTAAGCCCCAGGTATGACATAGGCGACTCCATGAAAGGCTTTCAAAGACATTTTGTAGGTGATCATATATGTATAGAGTCACAGAATCATAGAATGGTAAGGTTGGAAGGGACCTCAAGGATCATCCAGTTCCAACCCCCTGCCATAGGCAGGGACACCTCCCACTAGCACAGGTCACTCAAGGCCTTGTCCAACCTGGCCTTGAACACCTCCAGGGAGGGAGCAGCCACAACCTCCCTGGGCAACCTGTGCCAGTGTCTCACCACCCTCACTGCAAACAACTTCCTCCTAACATCCAGTCTAAATCTCCCCTCTGCCAGTTCAAACCCATTGCCCCTTGTCCTGTCATTGCAAGGCCTTGTCAATAGTCCCTCCCCAGCCTTCCTGTAGCCCCTTTCAGATACTGGAAGGCTACTATAAGGTCTCCTCAGAGTCAAATGCCTTACTCAGGTCCAGTCATGAAGAAGTATATGGTCATGAAGAAGTAATAAAAGCTTTTCTGAGAGACAGTCAGGGCAGACGAGGAACAAAACGCAGAACCCAGACAAGAGGGAGCTGCAGGAGATGAAATCTGTCATAGATGGCAGAAGAAAAGTAAGATTTAGTTATAAAGGTCTGGACATAGCCAAAGACAGGGAGGGGGGCTGAGAAATCATGGAGCTGTGGGACCTGGCATGCAGTGCCAGGAAAGCATATCAGTGTACCAGTGGCATCTCCAAGATTCAGCTGATCCCCAGCAACCTCTCCCTGTTCATCTAAATCCATGGCCTGTGAAGTGACTCCTGTGTGAATGTCTTAGTGACTCCTCTTGGAATGTCTTACTGACTCCCATTCACTGGAAGTGGAGGAGCTGAAGAAATACAATCACAGTTTTCTTCAACATTCAGCTTTCTCTGACCAGGAGATGACATGGAGAAGACTCAGAAGTATGTATCAGACCTGCTCTGAAAACGTCCTCAAGTACTTTGACTAATTGTCCAAGTTTTGAAATAACAAATGACCTTTCTTAAGCCAGATTCAGGAGCAAACTCAAACAGGTGGTGAAAAATGAGCTCAGGATTCACCTGGAGCTGAGATAATAATCTCATGGTAGCCCAACAAGGAATGCCACATTGGTATGCATTGGAGCAGTCCCTCTATTTGGTCTGCTTGTGCTCTCATACTTCACCCTTGTGACAGTATCAGGTTAAACAAGAACACATCATCTCCACCTTGTCTCCAGTCATCACCTCTCTAAGCCAAGCCCCTTACTGGGGACACTTACCTCTGCTTCTTCTAATGCTGCTTGGAGGTCACACTTTTCTTGCTCCATTTGTTTCTTTGCTTTCTCCAGTCCATGGTTAGCTTTCCCAGATTCAGCAATCTGTTCAGTCAGGTCAGAAATCTCCTCTGCAACACAGGAAACAGACACTCAGCTCAGCTTAGGTAATATTGTCAATAGTACCTGCAATTGCTGTTAGGCAGGGGGAAGGATGGAAGAGATAACAATGCAATGTGATACAGCACTGAGGAGAAGTGATAGGTCTTGCCTCATGTGCAATCTTTATTTCTGACTACCTGCTCTCTCCTGTTCAGTGTGCAATTTGAAAGGGAGAGGAACCAGCTGGATTGAGCTCAGAGACTGATGGGTAGAGAAATTCTACCTCCAGACACAGTCCTGTTTGACTGCTCTCTGTACCCTCAGCTGCTTCCCAGGGATCATTCAGTTGACCAAAAGGGAGTGAGTTGTGTTTGCTTTGTACAGTTAACTAAGTGCTCAGTAAACACCAATCCATTGGGCCACACCTGATTGGTCCTCCAGTCAGCAGGAGACAGACAACAACCCTCCAGATTTTTTTTTCTAATGTCAGTGACCAAAGTAATCAGAAAAAAAAAAAAAGTGTCTGATTCCATCATTCTTTTTGTCCTTTCAGCTAATGACTCATGTTAATAATCCCTGAATGGGCTCACGATGGTGTGAAGGAGGAGAACACCATGAGGAAGCAGGATGCTGTAGGGATGCTGTAGGGAGCAGGATTCTGTAGGTAAGCTGAGCTGTGTGGGGAAGTCATAAAGAACAATATCCTGGGCAGAGGCAGTGCTCTGGTAGCCCAGAAGCAGGGAAGCAGGATGGAGATCTGAACTTACGCTGGAGGTTCTTATTCTCCCTCCTGACAGTCTCAGCCTGGTCAAGAATTTCTTCATAGGCATTCTTCATCCGGAAGATCTCAGTGCTGAGCGAGCGAGACTCCTTCTGAGCAGCCTCCAGCTCAGCCTGACTCTCCTGGTACTTCTGCTTCCATTCAGCCAGGACCTGGGGTGACAGGAGCACAAGAATGACCTATTCTGCAACACTTTTGTCTCTGCTTTTTGTAGGGCAAGAAACCCAGAGGGGCTTCAGACTGTTGTCTGCCTACTGATACACACTTTGCTGTGATACACACTTTGGCTGTTTTGCTGGAAGCTACCTAAATTATCCTCCACAGCCAGCACTAGGGAACACACCAACCTCTCAGGCAGCAGTTTGATCTGGCACCAGCCTGGCCACAATGTGGTTAGTGTGGATGAGGCTGTGGCAGCCTTCTCATTACTGCAGGAGCTAGTGGCCTGGCACACAGCCCACCAAGAAAGGTCTTGTTCTACTGATTGTCTCCTGAGCTGGACACCACAGTGGGGCCTCCCTTTTAGCACATTGACCTAAGTGACTCACACAAGGCTGGGCCAAGGCATACAGCTGTGCAGCATCACTCAAACAGTGATGGCTCTCTGACAGTGCAGGCTGGAAGTGTGTAAAGGGTTCTGAGGCTCAGCCTAACCTGAATACGAGGCCAGTGGACTGGCAGCAGAGAAAAGTCAGGGCTTGTCAGCTTGCTTGTGAGCACTTGGCTAAGTCTGATTAAAGACTAGGTATGGATCCTCCCAATCTCCTTTGTGAAGACTTCATGCTTTTTAAAGCTATAAGAAAGCTACTTAATGTTTGGCATGGTCACCTGGGGTTGCTCACAGCGTGGCACTCTCATTACTGTCTGTTCTCTCAAGTGCTCCTTACTATAGCTTTGCTTTGGGTACAGTGCAGGTTATCTTACTGAGCATGCAGAACATTCATCAGTTCAGGATTTTGTCTAATGATGTTCAGCTCTGGCAGGCTCTTTGAATATACCTTATCAAAGTTCTTCTGCTTTTTATCAAATGCTGCACAAGCTGCATTGGACCTCTCCACGTCAATCATGAGGTCATCCACTTCCCCCTGCAGCCTCTGC
This sequence comes from Ramphastos sulfuratus, assembly GCA_013399055.1. NCBI lineage: Eukaryota > Metazoa > Chordata > Aves > Piciformes > Ramphastidae > Ramphastos > Ramphastos sulfuratus. The sequence goes on along the minus strand of WBNM01000130.1, from coordinate 8,105 downwards.
TTTGTCTTCTCCAGTGAAGCACACTTTGAGTTGACAGCTTCAATCTGCTCCTCTGAGTCCTGAAGGCGCTGAGCAAGCTTCTTCCTGGAGGATGAGACAATCAGTGCTGAGAGAAGGAAAATCCTGAGGTTCTCATAAGATGGACAGGAAAGGAGTCTTGCATGGGAGAGATGGGGAGAGACAGGAACGTAGGAAGGTGTGATGGTGTGAACAGAGAGCATCCACAGGGGCCTGGGATGACACAGCACACAAGAGTGGTGCATAGGCTGGGAGAAGACTTACCCAAGAGGTAGGTTACAGCAGTATGGAGAGGAACCAGAGACACACTTTCAGTATTGGCAGTGTCAAGAATGTGACTTTTTGACTGCTATGATTATCTCCATAGTTCATGCACCAAAATCCTTCTTTCTGTAGACACTCCCAAGCCTCTACTTCTTCTCCTACTTTAAACCTTTCCTTACTCCCCTTTTCTTACCTAACAAAGCACACTGCTCTGCATATTGCCTCTGCAAGCACACCCTGGTTTCCTTCAATTCCTTCTCTGGTAGTTTGGGGGTGTGTGTCCAAGGTTCCCTTAAGAAGACCACAGAGACAAAATCCCATCCTAGGGGACAGACCTGGTTGTCCCCAGAAATTGTAATTTGGTTATTCAATCCCATAATCCTGCTATCACTTTGTAAGTGGACAGTAAAGTTAAATCTCTCTTTTCTCTCCCTTCATTTCAGCTGTCCAGAGGGAGTCTTATCTGGGTAGCTATGGAGGAGTAACCTCCCTGTGGCCTCCAAGGCTGCAGCCACAGTGAATTTAGAGCTGCACAATCAGACCTGCTTGGGTCTGACAGCAGCTGAGGGGAGTGGGGAGAAAACAAGCACTGTGGTTGTGGGGGTTTAGCTTGATTGGGGGAAAGATTTTGGGGGAATTCTCATGTATCCTGTATCTGTATTAGGTGCTAAGGATTCATATATTCTGTATCTTTTCTTCCTGTGCATCTTTAAAGACACTCTCCTGTATTCCTCTCCAGTTCAGTCAGAGCCTTATTATTTTACTGCTTTAAAAAGTAAAATAATTTCTAAATCTGTAAACTGTATAAACAAACCATAGGCACCTTATCACATNACACTGCACTGCTCTCCTGTGAGCAGGAGGGCAACTTCCTGACTGAGAAAGGGAGAGGCAGGAGTGGGCAGGAGGAGTCATGGCCAGACTGCATGAAAGGGTCACCAAAGCCAATCTGGGCAGGCCTGCACTGCACTGCCCAAGTGCTTTCTTTTACTCCGTCTCATCTTGTTGACTCTCTAATTTCCTGTGTGTGGAAGGTCCTCCTTGACTGAAGGAATGCAATGGATAATGCAGAATTTGGAAAGCCTTGGCAGTTAAAATTAGACAAATTGTCAAAACCTGAACACTTTGTGACTGCTTTTTTACTACATTTTGATTAAAAGTCCACATCTCGCAGCCCAAGAGTAACAGTTGCTGGAGTACCAGGAGCAAAGGGGGACTCTGCATTTCACACTTGTTAAACAAGGGGAGGGTTGGATTAGATGATCTCCAGATGTCCCTTCCAACCCCTAATGTGCTTCTATGATTCTAAGATCAGACTCTTGTCCATCTTGTCTGGGTTATTGCCTCTTAAACACACCTGCACCGAGTGCCTCAGGCAAAGCCACAAGAAACCCAGCAACAGATAAGGTGGGAAATATCTCTCAAGAAGATCCCCTGTAAGCTTTTCAGGTAGAAGCTGGTGTTTATCTGAAGATGGAAGAAACTTTAGACTGTTTTTCCATATCCAGCCCTGGGCACACCTGCATTCCTGCTCTCTTTCCTGGTTTTTGCTGCTGTTTTCTTTGCCTGAGGGATTTTCTCTGCACACAGAGCAATTTTCATTCACTTCTCTCATGGCTTTGAGCTTCAGAAAGCACAAGGAGGCCATAAACTGGTATTCTTAATTTCTAATGTCTCTTCTCTGTGTTATACTCCAAGGCAAAGTTCAATAGTTTCAGTGTTCTGATGTCTCCATCTTTCTCTGAGGAGAAATCTCATTTATTGTTTTACCTCGTGGATTTATTTCATAATTGGCTGGCATAAATTAAACCAAGTCACCTTATTTTCTTCCTCTAGCTGCCTCTTCAGCTCTTCAGTCTGCTGGGTGAAGGCATGTTTGCCTCGAGTCAGCTGAGAAATCAAGGACTCCTTCTCCTCAAGCTGCCGACTAAGTTCACCTAGTGGGCAAACGTAGTTTTTTTAGATAGAGGTAGAACAGAAAAAGTAAGCATGAGAAGAGGCATACAAAGAGAGATTCTGGAGTACTGTGTACAGCTCTGGAGCCCCCAGCACAGGAAGGACATGGAACTGTTGGAGCCAGTCCAGAGGAGGCCACGAAGATGCTCAGAGGGCTGCAGCAGCTCTGCTATGAGGACAGGCTGAGAGAGTTGGGGCTCTGCAGCCTGGAGAAGAGAAGGCTTCCAGGAGGCCTTCCAGTATCTGAAGGGGGCTTCAGGAAGGCTGGGGAGGGACTATTGACAAGGTCTGGGAATGACAGGACAAGGGACAATGGATTTAAACTGGCAGAGGAGAGATTGAAACTGGATGTTGGGAAGAAATTCTTTGCAGTGAGGGTGGTGAGACACTGGCACAGGTTGCCCAGGGAGGGTGTGGCTGCTCCCTCCCTGGAGGTGTTCAAGGCCAGGTTGGATGAGGCTTTGAGTGACCTGTGCTAGTGGGAGGTGTCCCTACCTATGGCAGGGGGTTGGAACTGGATGATCCTTGAGGTCCCTTCCAACCTTACCATTCTATGATTCTATTACAAGACATAATGGGGCAACATGCAGGAAGAGTAGCCATTGCATTCCTACCAGTAGGAAGAAAGTATCCAAGAAATGTGCTGGTATCAAAGGAAAGGAGATGAAACTGATCACAAACTCACATTCTCATTGTCATTCACAGTGCTGCTTTGGATGTTGTTTTGTTTCCTTGGTGCAGTTTCTAATACTGCCACCAAGGAGGAAATTCTGCCTGAGCTTTGCTCAGACCACCCAGTGGTGAGCAGATGAGGAAGCACCCTGGCATTTGGGCAGCGAGCACAGGCCCGTCCCATTCCCTCTAGGGACACACCGTTCTCAGTCTGCAGGCGCGTTTTCTGCGTGTTCAGGTCGTTAATCAGCCTCATGTGTTCATCATCTTTGGTTCTGACTTCACTGAACTGGTCTTCGAGAGCCCTGCACATCTTTTCCAGGTTGCTCTGTTAGGAGACAGAAAGCAGAACCTTCAGCTCAGTTCAGAAACACAGCGGCGGCGATGGGGAGCCCTTCTTCCTCTGCAACAACCTTGGCTTTGGAGACAGACTCCATGTTACCGGCCAGGTCATCAACCTCCATCTTGAGCTCACTCTTCTCCTTCTCCAGCTTCTGCTTCACTCTCTGCAGGTTGTCGATCTGCTCCCCAAGCTCAGCGGTGCTGTCCGCGTGCTTCTTGCGCAGGGCGGCAGCCGTGGCCTCGTGCTGCAGTGTGGCCTCTTCCAGGTCACGGCGCAGCTTCTGGAACTCTGCCTCTTGCTTCTTGTTCATCTCAATCTGAGCTGCTGTAGCTCCTCCTGCCTCTTCCAGACGCTCACTGATCTCCTCCAGCTCCCGGGAGAGGTCTGCTCGCTGCTTTTCCGTCTTTGCGCGGATTGCTCGTTCGGCCTCAATCTCTTCCTCCAATTCCTCTATTCGAGCCTGTAAAAGTGAATTGGTTAAATGAGGACTTCTGAGTAGACAGATTTGAAATGACCATTAAGTATTAAAGTGAAAATATGCACATCCATTTATATCGCCTTGAGTGACCTGTACTAGTGGGAGGTGTCCCTGCCTATGGCAGGGGGTTGGAACTAGATGATCCTTGAGGTCCCTTCCAACCTTACCATTCTATGATTCTATATCATTATACAGATTCAAACCTCACTGGAAATTGGGCTGAATTGCATGCCAGGACATGCAATATTCAGGTTTGGAACACCAGTGAATGTAAGACTCATTCTTACATTCTGATGATCTACTCTACTGATCGTAGAATCAGTGCACTGGCTGGAAGGGACCTCTAGAGCTCCTCTAGTCCAGGCCCCTCTGCAGTAAACATCCCCAAGAAGATCAGGTTGCTTAGAACCCCATCAAGCCTGACCTTGGATCTGCTATTTCACTTTATGTGATAGCTTAGACTGGATTTGTTGAGTTATGAAGGATGCAGTATTGCACTTTTCTGAAGAAGAAGAAGTGTCACTGGAAAATGTAACAGAATGTGAGCTGGGTTAGAAATTTCCCAAGGGTCAGGTCAAACCAAACCAATGTCCTCTCTCCATCTGCAACCAAGATGGAAAGAACCTTGAGATGAAGGGGCCTACAGGAAGGCTGAGGAGGGACTATTGACAAGGTCTGGCAATGACAGGACAAGGAGCAATGGGTTTAAACTGGCAGAGGGGAGATTGAAACTGGATGTTAGGAGGAAGTTGTTTGCAGTGAGAGTAGTGAGACACTGGCACAGGTTGCCCAGGGAGGTTGTGGCTGCTCCCTCCCTGGAGGTGTTGAAGGCCAGGTTGGACGAGGCCTTGAGTGACCTGTTCCAGTGGGAGGTGCCCCTGCCTATGGCAGGGGGTTGGAACTGGCTGATCCTTGAGGTCCCTTCCAACCTTACCATTCTATGGACAGCTCTGGGCTAACAGCACTGAACAGAACTGTCTGCCTGACTCTGCATTTAAAAGGTGACCTGTGCTGGTCATGCCAGGCTATGTTACTTTCTGTTGTTCCAGAAAGTAATGCTCAATGCCTTCACTAACATTACAGCTGAGTACTGAAGCCATTGTCACAGCCTGCTGCAAGCTTCACTCAAGAATTACCTTACAGAGTTAGGTAAGATTAGAGGCCAGAGTTCCCCTACAAGTGCTGGGAACAGCACCCAGAGGCCATGTTAATTGTTTTGCTCATGTGTGGGAAAAGATTTTTATGCCACAGTGTAAGAATAAATACAAATTAATTCTGAGAAGCTTCTGCTCAGCTACTGAAAAATAGCCACAACTCTTAGACTTTACCTGAAGCTCCTTAATTTTCTTCTGCAGCTGAGAACTCTGAGCCTGCTCATCTTCAATTTTAGCTTGCAATTGGCTAATTTCAAAATCCTTCCTGTTAAATAACAAGAATGCAAATTCAACAGGGTCCAGCTAAAAGCTGAATGTTAGACTCCAGAGCACAAAAAGTCAGTGCAATACTTTTTCAGCCGCTCATCCATCTGTTGCTTATCATTTTCCAGATCCATGATGGAATCCTGAGTCATTTTCAGGTCTCCCTCCAGTTTTCTCTTTGCTCTCTCAAGGTCCATTCGCAGTTTCTTCTCTTGTTCCAGAGTTCCTTCAAGCTAAAACACATGAAACATACTCTGAAAGACGTTGTCATGCTACCTATTCTTGATTTTAAAATCTGGCTGGAGTGGGAAATTGGTGAATAGAGAAGAGAATCAGATCCTGTGTCTGCTCATCTCTAGATGTGATACAGCCTCACTGCAAGCCTCCAAGTGCCATTCTGATCTGTTTGCCAGTGCCAACTGCCCACAGCTTGGCTGTGCACAGCTGAAATGCAAGCTTCTGAAACATAGAGAAATGAAAATGTTCCAGTGGCAGCAGTTCCTAACATATAGGCCACAGGATATTGGCAAACTCCCTGTGTGCATAACTTCTTGGAGTATCTCCAGTAAGATCACAGTATCACAGTATCACAGTATAAGCAAGGTTGGAAGAGACCTCAAAGATCATCAAGTCCAACCCACTACCACAGACCTCAAGACCAGACCATGGCACCAAGTGCCACATCCAAACCTGCCTTGAACACCTCCAGGGACGGTGACTCCACCACCTCCCTGGGCAGCCCATTCCAGTGGGGAATGACTCTCTCAGTGAAGAACTTTCTCCTCACCTCCAGCCTAAACTTCCCCTGGCACAGCTTGAGACTGTGTCCTCTTGTTCTGGTGCTGGTTGCCTGAGAGAAGAAAGCAACCTCCTGCTGGCCACAACCACCCTTCAGGTAGTTGTAGACAGCAAGAAGGTCTCCCCTGAGCCTCCTCTTCTCCAGGCTAAACAATCCCAGCTCCCTCAGCCTCTCCTCATAGGGCTTGTGCTCAAGGCCTCTCACCAGCCTCGTTGCCCTTCTCTGGACACACTCAAGCACCTCAATGTCCTCCTTAAATTGAGGGGCCCAGAACTGGACACAGTACTCAAGGTGTGGCCTAACCAGTGCAGAGTACAGGGGGAGAATGACCTCCCTGCTCCTGCTGGCCACACTATTCCTGATGCAGGCCAGGATGCCATTGGCCTTCTTGGCCACCTGGGCACACTGCTGGCTCATGTTTAGGCGGGTGTCAATCAGCACCCCCAGATCCCTTTCTGTTTGGCTGCTCTCCAGCCACTCCGACCCCAGCCTGTAGCTCTGCATGGGGTTGTTGTGACCAAAGTGCAGCACCCAGCACTTGGATTTGTTGAACCCCATCCCCTTGGACTCTGCCCATCTGTGCAGGCGCTCGAGGTCCTGCTGCAGAGCCCTTCTGCCCTCCAATCCACATTGGTTAGAGAGGGGCACGGGAGTCTGTGGTGCTGAAATACCCAGTGCTGAACACAGGGAAAGCTGAACAATGTGCTGCATTCTGCAATTCCCTGTCCACTGGCAATGATTTGTTAGCTTTAGGTGTTGCTTATACTCCAACTACAGATTTCTGGTCTCTTCTAATGCATAGAATTGGATGGATTAGCTTACAGAACCCAAAAGCTCTTTCTTACATCATCTACTTGCTGCTCCAGTTTGGTCTTGGTTTTGGTCAGTGTGCTGACTTTGTCTTCCTCAACTTGCAGGTCATCCAGTGTCTGCTGGTGGGCTTCCTGGAGGGCCTTTTTCTCCTTGGTGAGTTTAGAAATGTTTTCATCCAGAGCTGCCATCTCCTCAGTGAGATTCTTAACCTGCAAGACAGGGACAAAAGAGGCAGCCTGAGCACACAGTGAGTACACCCTTGCAAAACCTGTCATGGATGTAGCCAAAATCCTCTCCACAGACACTCTGTACAATGAGGGCAGCAACAACTGTTGTGTCTAACAGCTACACTTCTCTGGTAGGTCCTCTTGATGTAGGCTTTGGGTTTTGTTTCTTTGTTTGTGGTGTTATGTTTGTTTGTTTCCTACTAACTGCCAGCCTGACCCAGCTGAATTCTGTAGTGGAACATGAAGTCAGGGAGAGTGTCAGGTTGGAAGGGACCTCTAGAGGTCTGTTTGGGGCTAATTGGAGTATTTTAATGAAAAGAATCAGATGATAGGCTGTGAAAAGCAAACAGTGGTGAGGTCTGCTTCACTCATAGGCTTGCTGAGATGTATAAGAACAAGAACACAAACATAGACAGACACAGAGTCTCTTGGTCTCTCTGGGAGCCAGTGGGTCTGCTCCTCTCTGCTGAATAACTTAACTAACCACTCTGCTTCTAACCCTCCTNGTGTATATCTCTGCTTGTATATTGTGCTGAGCTGTAAAGAGAGCTTCAGTCCTTCACTTCCAGCTGGCTGAGTCTAGCCTGGGGGATTTTCCAAAGTGTGGGGGGGGGCAGGTAACTCCCAAACCATCACAAGGTCATCTAGCCCAAGGTCCCTGCAGTAGCAGTGCCATCCCCAACTAGATCAGTTTGCTCACAGCCCCATTAAGCCTGGCCTTGAATGTCTCCAGGGATGGGCTGACCACCACCTCCCTGGGCAACCTGTTCCAGTGTTCCACCAACCTCACAGTAAAGGACTTTTTCCTAATGTCCAACCTAAACCTACCCTGCTCGAGTATGAAACCATTGCCCCTTGTTATCATGCTACAAGCCCTTGTCCAAAGTCCCTCCCCAGCTCTCCTGGAGCCCCTTCAGGTGCTGGAAGGCTGCTCTAAGGTCTTCCCAGAGCCTTCTCTTCTTCAGGCTGAACAACCCAAACTCTCCCAGTCTGTCCACATAGTGGAGGTTCTTCAGCCCTCTGAACATCTTCACATCCTCCTCTGGACCTGCTCCCACAATTCCATGTCCTTCTTGTGTTGAGGTTCCCAGAGGTGGACACAGTGCTGCAGGTGAGG
>WBNM01000129.1:17950-49759 GCA_013399055.1 Ramphastos sulfuratus | reverse complement strand
CTATGATTCTATGGCACAGAGCATGGAAAAGCACCCATGGAGAGCAACATGCTCAACTCAGCACCCATGTACCATCCTTTACCACCTAGGTTAAATATGATGCACTCAGGCAGGCCCAGCTGGAGCTTCTCCCATACTAATGGAACATGCCCTAACCCAAACACTTCCCAAGGGAAAAGACAGCCCACCTCAGAGCTGCAGTCCCTTTTGCTCCACCTACCAAAAGCAACAGATAGAGCAAGGGCAATGGAAGTGGTGGAGAACAAGAGACTGCCACCATGAATGCTCATTGAGGGTTAGTGGCAAGACTCAATGATACTGACAGCACTGCCTTCACTTCTTCCAAATCATCTTAGCACAGGATGAGGACAAACCTCCCCTCTGGGTTAAGCCTGCTTGCTTTCCACTCTGTCAAATCCAGAGGAAGATGGATGGCACTTAACAGTCACTGGTCACAGAAGGAAGAGAGTCAGAGCACAAAGGCCATCTGTTGCCATCTGAGGACATCAGCTGAACAAAGAGGGAGCAAGCACTAGGGCCACGCAGGAAACCCCTATGGTGCTGTAGCCTTCATCCATCAGACAAGACAGGGCAAGGGCCACAGAAGCATCTTTCAGTCTCCAGCAAGAGTAGCAGGTCCCTGCATATGCACAGAACACCACAGCAAAGGGATACTCCTCAAGGAGTGCTCTTGGAGGTGTGCTCCCTACCACCACTTCAAGACGCATGTCTAAGTGCACCACACTGCAAAGAGCTTCTGGTTGCAGGCTCCCAGGAGCAGCCACTGAGCCTCGCTGGCTGCTTCAGCTTTTTGGGCAGACCACATCAATTACACCACTCAAATCCTGGGCAAGGCAGGAGAGGTTTTGTGGTGTAAACACAGCCAGCCGTGGTCATCTCAGGCTTCAGCAGCATTATATATAACCAAGGAGGAATGCAGGGCTGTCCCTGCATGCCTGAGGAATTTATTTCAGGCATGTTCAGGGGGTTTGGAGACAGCCCTTGTGAAATAGTTAAAGTGTGTGGTAAGAAGTGCAGTAATTAAAAAGTTGATGACTAACAGGTTAAGTCCATGGTATTTGCTGGAGGTAGGCCAGTGAAAGGTGCAGATCATAGAATCATAGAATCATAGAATGGTAAGGTTGGAAGGGACCTCAAGGATCATCTAGTTCCAACCCCCTGCCATAGGCAGGGACACCTCCCACTAGCACAGGTCACTCACGGCCTCCTCCAACCTGGCCTTGAACACCTCCAGGGAGGGAGCAGCCCCCACCTCCCTGGGCAACCTGTGCCAGTGTCTCACCACCCTCACTGCAAACAACTTCCTCCTAACATCCAGTTTCAATCTCCTCTCTGCCAGTTCAAACCCATTCCCCTTGTCCTGGCATTGCAAGACCTTGTCCATAGTCCCTCCCCAGCCTTCCTGGAGCCCCCTTCAGATACTGGAAGGCTACTCTAAGGTCTCAGCCCTCACACCAGATGGGGCCAAGCAGCCAGGCTGGCTTCCTTAAAGGGTCTGCACCCTCTCTGCTGGGACCTGGGGTGGCCAAGGACTGTTTTCACAGATACATCCAGGTTGACAAAGCCCCTCAGGAACACCGAGTCCAATCTATAATCCTGCTCAACAACATTCACCTTATACCATATCCCTAAGCACCACATCCAAAAGACTTTTAAACACATCCAGGGTGAGTAACTGGCACTGGCAGCATGTAAACCCACTTGGAGAGCAGAACTGCTTCAGCTGGCATCAGCAGCATGCAAACCCACTTGCAGAGCAGAACTGCTTCAGCTGACACCAGCAGCATGCAAACCCACTTGGAGAGCAGAACTGCTTCAGCTAGCACCAGCAGCATGCAAACCCACTTGCAGAGCAGAACTGCTTCAGCTGGCACCAGCAGCATGCAAACCCATTTGGAGAGCAGAACTGCTTCAGCTGGCACCAGCAGCATGCAAACCCATTTGCAGAGCAGAACTGCTTCAGCTGAGCTTCTCATCCATATGCAAACATCACCTCCCTGGGCAGCTCACTCCAACCTCTGACCACTCCCTCCATGAAAACCTGTTTCCTAATGTCCAACCTAAACCTCCCCAGCCTCAGCTCGAGGCCATTTCCATTTTTCACTAAGACAACCCATTGCCAGGAGCATCCCACTGTATTCTACTTGGTTCCTCTGGAAAACTGGGAATTCCATGCTGCTTTAGGGAGGACAAGCAGTGTTACAGAGCTTCTTGCCATGCAGGCTGCATGTTGCATTCCTGTTTCCTTTGTCTTGATTTGCCCCTATCTGCAGCTTTGCACCTCTTCCAACCTCTGGAAGCACAGGATAATTGCATTTTGATGTTTGCATTCTGGCTTTTTAGCCCTAGAACCTCACAGTGTGGCCACCAAGTTACCCCATTCTCTGAGTCAGGGGTGTTGGGTCCCATCCCATCTCCAGGAGAAATTGGCCTAACATCAGAACAAGATTTCAGCTAGACAGTGAGGATTCAAACCCTGGATAGAGGAAAACCCTATGGATTTCTATCCTCAGATTCATTTTGGGCCACTTAGAACCCTCAACAATGTTCCCTAGAGGAGTCCATGCACAAAACACAGAAGGGAAATGACATCCCAGCATCTCCTTTCAGCACAAAGAGAAGCAGCCAGCACATTTCCAGGTTGCTTTTCCCCCCTCCTCATTACCAGATGAAGTTGTACAGAGCAGGGCTGGTACTCTTGAACCCAGTGGGTTGGCTTTGCAGGGCCTTTTTTCCCACCACCTCACTCCCCAATTCCAGCCTGCCAGAGCAGCATTCGAGTCAAAAGGAAGCAATCCTTTGATGAAGTGCAGTCATTTAGCTGAAAAGTGGAGTCTGGCCATTAAAATGCAAATGAGATGAGTGCTAATACATTAACTCGGGCTGGGGGTTGAAATGGCTTCATGACAAGGGGGCTTTCATCTGCAATACAGCTAAGTGATAGCAGTGGGTGGGTAAGAGAAAGCAATATTCAGGTGGACACCTTTGTTTGTTGAAGATATTAATGAAGGGCAATGCTTAAAGCCTGTTATGATTTCCTCATCTTGTCTCTTTCTTTCCTTTTCTTTTTTTTTTTTGTCCCTCCCTGGTTCAAGCTGACTACTGAGAGGTCCCTCCCAAGGGGACCCTGATCAAAACTCGTCTTTGATGAATGATCTGAGTCCACACAACAGTCAACAGGAAAGCTGAAATGTGTTTCATGAGCTCCTTTGAAGGGGAGCAGAAGGTTCCCCACCATGCATGTTCAATGTGCTGCAGCTGGTGTACACCCTCAGCAAGTTTGCAGCTGGCACCAAGCTGTGTGGCACAGTCGACTTGCTAGAGGGCAGGGATCCATCCAGAGGGACCTGGACAGGCTGCAGAGGTGTGCCCAGNGTGGCTGCTCCCTCCCTGGAGGTGTTCAAGGCCAGGTTGGAGGAGGCCTTGAGTGACCTGTGCTAGTGGGAGGTGTCCCTGCCTATGGCAGGGGGTTGGAACTGGATGATCCTTGAGGTCCTTTCCAACCTTACCATTCTATGATTCTATGATTCTGTGGTGGGAGAGCTCAGTCAGGAGAAAATGGAAAGCCTTCAGCTCTTCCATCCATCTCCTAGGGACATCCCTTGGGAGCATGGCCAGAGTTAGGGTGGCTCTGGGTCTTCTCTCTGGAAAGGAACCTCTCTTAGGACATAGGGACAGCAACAGGAGGTTGGATGGAGCAGAGCAGCCTTATTGCCTTATTGCCACTCTTGATGAGAACAAACTCAATGGCCTGGAAGGGGACACTGTGACACCTCTGACACAGGCTAAAGAAGATCAGGCTTTCAGTGCTGGCAGGTGGATACCTATGGAGGGACTTCCAGTGTAGCTTGGCACCAGGGACTGCTTGTCCTCTTTTGCAGGTCATGGGCTGGGTAACAGTTTGTGACAGCTCCACAGTTTGAAAACTAAATGAGATAAAACCCAAGACACTGCAAGTGTGGTAGCCATGTGCAAACACACTGCCCCCCTCAGCCCCCCAGCTCTTCCCTTCTGCACCCACTGCTGTCCCTTTGCAGCTCAATGATCTCAAGATCATCCCTACCACCAACCCCAACCTCTTTCATCCACACCAAAGCCCTCAGAACCAAAAACCACTCAGCCAGCCAGGACATGATCCTTGAATTAACCATTTCCAGTCTGGCTGGTTTTCATTTTGCAGCAATTCTTTGGCTTTCCTCTGTGCCACAGACCTTCTGCACCTGCCTTACCACCTTGCTTCAGGCTTGGGAGTCAGAAACCTGCAGGAAAGGGTTTGGCTGCCATCATGGTCAGTACATAGAGACAGGTGTCTCAAGGGGACAAGATTTAGGTTTATAGGGGCTCTATCACCTAGAGAAGGTCTTTATCTGTAAAGGAGTGATTAGGGACCCTGCTTAGAATCATAGAATGGTTTAGGTTGGAAGAGACCTCTAAGATCATCCAGTTCCAACCCCCTGCCATAGGCAGGGACACCTCCCACTAGAACAGGTTGCTCAAGACCTCATCCAACCTGGTCCTGAACACCTCCAGGGAGGTTTTGGAGCACAGAAGCACAGAATGTGATCAAATGATCAAATGTGATCTGTGCTCCAAAACCTCCCTGGGCAACCTATGCCAGTGTCTCACCACCCTCACTGTAAAGAACTTCCTCACATCCAGTTTCAATCTCCCCTCTGCCAGTTTAAACTCATTCCTCCTCCTCCTCCTGTCATTACCAGACCTTGGTTAGGTGCTCCTAAAGACCTTGGGCACAACCTCAGCCCCCAGTCAGACTCTTTCCCAGCACTTTTCAGCTCAGGCTGTGGTGGCAGAGCTTGATCCAAGCTAGGAAGTGCTGAAGCCAGATCCCTGGGTTGCTAGCTCCGAGGGGAATTCCAGTGATGGTGCTGGGGAGAAACAGGCACTTCTATGCCTCAGGCTGGCACCAGCAGCATGAAAACCCATTTGCAGAGCAGAACTGCTTCAGCTGAGTTTCTCATCCATATGCAAACACCACTAATCACCCAGGACAGTCGCTTTGCAGATTGGCTTCCCTTTTGCACTGTCTTGGCAGTCGTTGGCAGAGCAAATGCTGCTTGCCTGCTCTCTCCACTGTACCCCCTCCTGCTCTCTCCTTCCAGCTGCTCTGACCCTGCTGTGGTGGGCACGTTGCACATGGACATTGACAGGCACCAAAAAAGAAGCATCTGTGAGAAAACATCAGTGCTGCAGAGAGAGTAACAGCACCAGGGCTGTGAGACATTTGGTCCTGAGGATGCTTCTTGCTCTGGCTCTGTATAAAGCTGAGTGTCTGCATCCAGGTAGGGCTCTGGTCAGTACTGGAGCATAAATATCAAATAGCATCAGTCTCACTGAGATCCTATCTTATTCCCTCAGCCTCCTCTTCTCCAGACTAAACAACCTCAGTCCCTTCAGCTGCTCCTCACCAGACCTGTTCTCCAGATCCTTTAGCAGCTTCATTGCTCTGGACACTCTCCAGCACCTCAATGTCCTTCTTGGAATGAGAGGCTGAAAACTGAACTCAGCACTGAAGGAGCAGCCTCACCAGCACCCAGGACAGGGGGACAATCATATTTAAAAGGCTGAGAAGTTCCTCACAGTCAGGAACCATTGTGTGATTTCCCTGATGGCTACCTAACCACAAAGAGGTTTGGCTCTCTGCTCTTGCAAGGACACCAGGGATGACCTGAAGCTTCTCTCCCCAGCAGCACTCTACCACCACAGCCCCTGGCAGCTCTTTTATCACCATGCCCATGTGGCCTTTCATTCACCTCCTCCCTGGCAGCTCTTTTATCACCATGCCCCTGTGGCTTTTCATTCATCTCCTCCCTTTGCCATGCTTAGCACTTGCCCAAGGTGCAATGAGCAGAACTCACAGGAGAATTGTCCTTGTCCTCCCTTCCCTCGATGAGAGCTGTGGGTAGAGAGGGGCAAATGTTGCCTTTCACCCTCTTTATGAAGGCAGGTGCTTGCCAGCCTCTGAAATAGCTGCCTGGCACCCTGAAATGAACTCCTCCTGCTACTGCCACCCCCTTCCCTCTGCGCTGTGTTTCTGCAGGCGCAGCTTTGTTATTGCAGCTCCTAAGTGCTGTGGCTTTGTCTCCCTTACACACAAAGGTTTGGTTTTTCAGCACAACAGCTAATTAAAGTTCATTCTTTCATCCTGAGATCATTGTCTAGACGAAGAATTATAGGTTTTTGCCCAGATATACCTGGCTGAGACCCAGCCAAGCCAGTCACATCTGGGCAAGGCTGTCTACCTCCCCACCTTCACCAAGGTAGATCCCTCCAGTTCATCATCTTCACCTCTCTTTTTGTAGTGAAGACATAACAAGTGAGACACATGCTGGAGCTGCCTGGATTTGGTTGTTGTGATAAAGTTGTCATCAGCTTCACCTACCTTCTCTCGTTGCTTCACTTGCTGGGAGCCAGGACTTGACTGCCAACAAATTATTTGCAGCCCTCAATTTGCATAGAGAAATGCAAACACATTCCAGCAGGACTGGGAGTCTTTGGGCTCCCTTTAGCAAGCATTCACAAGAGGGAAGTGCTGTTTGCAAGGACATTCTTGGATGTGAAGGTCCCTCAGGAGCATTCAGGAGGAGTTATATCTGAGGTGGCTTTGTCTTTGAGCACGGTGGCAGAGCAGTTAAAGTTTCTGTCCAAGAAAGGAGAGGAAAACCAACCAAAAAAAGGCTCCTTCTGACTACCCCATCTGTAAGTTAAGCACCTTGACAGTCAAGCTCAGGATGTGCCTTCCACACTATGACCCTGGCTGGAGAAAACACAAGTCACCCAGACCAGGGCAGGCTGCAGGGACTTCTCAGTGGATGAGAAGCTGGATGTGATGGTTTAGGAGTTCCCTGCCCCACCACACTTTATAAAATCCCCCAGACTAGACTCAGCCAGCTGGAAATTAAGGACTGAAGCTCTATTTACAGCTCAGCACAATGTACAAGCAGAGATATACACAATAGACAGGAATAGTTACAGACATATACAAGGTAAAGGTAATACAGAAACACAATTCCCCTCCCAGAAATCAGAGTCCCCAGGAGGGGCTCCCAACCACCCTTCCACCTTCTTCCCACCCTTCTACCTTACCCCAGGGTTTGCCTTACATGCAAGGTGAGTTTGGAGGATCAGCAATGGGGGTTTGGAAGCAGAGTGGTTAGTTAGGTTAGCAGAGAGGAGAAAAGCCAGAGGCTAGACAGCCCCAGAGTGTCTGCAAGCCCAAGAGACTGTGTTATCTGTGTTTTGAGTTCTTATTTTTATCCATCTCAGCAAGCCTGTAAGTGAAGCAGACATCACCATTGTTTCCTTTTCACAGCCTATAATATAATTTTCTCCATTAAAATGTTCCAATTAGCCTCAAACCAGCACACAGGACATGAGCCAGTAATAGGTACTTGCAGCCCAGAAAGGCAGTGGCAGGCTGGGTTGCATCCAAAGCAGGGTGGCTAGAGATGGAGAGAGGGGATCCTGCCCCTCTGCTCTGCTGAGACCTCACCTGGAGTACTGGGTCCAGCTCTGGTGACCTCACCACAGGAAAGACATGGACCTGCTGGAGTTGGTCCAGAGGAGACCATGAAGATGATCCAAAGGCCAGAGAAACTCTGCTATGGGGACAGGCTGAGAGAGTTTGGGTTGTACAGCCTGGAGAAGAGAAGGCTCCAGGGAGACCTTAGAGCAGCCTTCCAGTACCTGAAGGGGACCTACAGGAAGGCTGGGGAAGGACTGTTCAGAAAGGCCTGTGGGGACAGGACAAGAGCAGTGGTTTGAAACTGGAGCAGGGCAGAGTTAGGTTGGACACAAGGAGGAAGTTCTGCACCATGAGAATGGTAGAACACTGGGACAGGCTGCCCAGGGATGTGGTGGAGGCTCCATCCCTGGAGACATTCAAAATCAGACTTGATGTGTCCCTGATCTAGTTGTAAGTGTCCCTGATGCCTGCAGGGCAGTTGGACATGATGACCTTTGAGGGTCACTTCCAACCCAACACAAGCTGTGGATCTGTGGATCTGCAATCAAATGAACTTGTTCCTCCCATGGCTCACCCCAGGATTTCCCAATGCATGGTGCCATACTGGGATTAAGCTCTCATTCCATCTGGTGTGTGGGATTTACATGCCTTTGGGCAGTTTCTGCTGGACAGACATTTCTGGCTTCTCAGGACAGATCATTTGATGTTGCAAAATGTGATATGGCAAATATTGGAACAGGTAGGGCAGGGAGATTGTGGATTCCTCAGTTCTGAAGGTGTTCAAGGACAGGTTGGATGTGGCCTTGAGCAACCTGGGCTGGTGAGGGATGTCCTTGCACATGGCAGAAGGGCCTTCAAGGTCCCTTCCAACTCATTCTGTATTTCTATGATAAATACCTGTGGCCAGATGAGCAACATTCTTTATGATGCAAACTCTGCCTTAGATTAGGAAAGGGATTATGAATTCCTTCACACTCATCTGTCTGCACAGAAGCCCTTGATGTTGCCAGACCTATCCAGGCAGTGAAGGAGTTTTGAACTCAAAGACCTCTGCTACTGATCAGTTAGATGATCCCAGGCACATCAGTTAGCTGCTTGCCAACAGGGATGCACAAATGCAGACATCAATTACCCAGAGACACAGCTCTGCTGTGCTGCAAGGCTTTTTTTTGGATTTATTTTTGGTGCAGTACTTCATCATCTTTGGACAAAAGGTACTACAAGCTGCTGAGGTATTTGTGATGATTACAGTGACAGCAGAGATCCCACAACTGCAGCTCTGCACATCCCTGCACGCCAGCTGCTGACCGCACTCACATTTGTTTCTGCCTGCTTTTCTTTTCAGATCCCTGCAAGTGCATGACCTGATCCACACTGGAATTAATCCTCTGTCCTCCTTGGGGAAGATCATTCTCACAAAGCCTTCACATATCCTGACAGAGCCAAAAATACTGTCCCCATGAAGCTTCAATTAGTGCCTGCACGACGAGGGGCAGAAAGCAGAGAGGGCCTGGAGATGTGGGATAGAAGAGATCAGCTCCTCACAGGGTAGCTCTCACACTGACACTGCAGCAGGCAGCCCTGGAGAAGTGCTAAGGACTTAAACCTCTTTGCTCTAATCTCCAGGCAGGTACTCTCTAGAGCTCCCTGAAAGGTGGGCACAAACCAACCTCATGAGGTTCAACAAGACCAAGGGCAAGGTCCTGCAGCTGGATCAAGGCAATCCCAAGCACCAATATAGGCTGGGCAGTGCCTGGCTGGAGAGCAGCCCTGAGGAGTGGGACTTGGGGGTGCTGGTGGAGGAGAAGCTCAATGTGAGCCAGTAGTGTGCACTTGCAGCCCAGAGAGCAATCAGAGCCTGGGCTGCAGCAGGAGAAGTGTGGGCAGCAGGGCCAGGGAGGTGATTCTGCCCTTCTACTCTGCTCTGGTGAGACCCCACCTGGAGTACTGCATCCAGTGCTGGAGCCCCTGGGACAAGAAGGATATGGAGTTGCTGGAAGGTGTCCAGAGAAGGGCCACGAGGATGCTCAGAGGACTGCAGCTGCTCTGCTATGAGGACAGACTGAAAGAGTTGGGGCTGTTCAGGCTGGAGAAGGCTCCAAGGTGACCTTACTGTGGCCTTCCAGTATCTGAAGGGGGCTACAAGAAAGCTGGGGAGGGACTTTTTAGAGTCTCAGGTAGTGACAGGACTGGGGGGAATGGAGCAAAGCTGGAGGTGGGGAGATTCAGACTGGAGGTGAGGAGGAAGTTCTTCAGCATGAGGGTGGTGAGAGCCTGGAAGGGGTTGCCCAGGGAGGTGGTTGAGGCTCCATCCCTGGAGGTGTTTAAGGCCAGGCTGGATGAGGCTCTGGGCAGCCTGATCTAGGGTAGGGTGTCCCTGCCCATGGCAGGGGGGTTGGAACTGGATGATCCTTGTGGTCCCTTCCACCCCTGACTGATTCTATGATTCTATGAAAGCAGGTTGCAGTGAGGTGGGGGTTGGTCTCTTCTCCCTAGTCTCAGATAATAGAAGGACAGGAAATGGCCTGAAATTATGCCAGGAGAGGGTTAGGCTGGAAATTGGGAAACATTTGTTTGCTGCTATAGTGGTCAGGGATTGGCACAGGCTGCTCAGGGAGGTGGTGGAGTCATCACTCTGGAGGTGTTCAAGAAGTTTGTGGACATGACACTTCAGGACATGGTTTAATGACCATGGTGGTGTTAGTTTAATGATCTTAGAGGCCTTGCCCAACCAAAACAGTTCTGTGACTCCATAAACTCCATCTCTTTTCTCTGGAAAAGAATCATGAACACGTTGGGATGTGACAGCAGCTGTGTGGGAAGCAGCGAAAAGCAGAGAGAGGGAGGAAAACAGCAAAAGCCTGCATTTTCCCCGTGGAGAAATGGTGATTTTGCAAACAGGACACTTTCCCTTCAGGTAATTATTCTGCTGGAAAAATCTCCTGCTCACTGTAGTACTTACCACAGGGCTGGCACTTAATGATATGGCTACTGGCAGCAATCGCTTGTAGCACGGCAGCGCGCTGTCGGAGGGGATCTTTATTGCAGTTTGTTGTAGCATGAATTGCAGGGGAGCAGGAGAATGTACCTTGAGCTAGTGCAGAAAATGAGATCTCCCATTTGGGATCAAGGTACAACGAGAGAAAAGCAGAACAGCTCACATTTTCTAAAGGCAGAAAGCTCCAGTCAGCCAGCAGAGATTTCGCCTGCTGTAAGACAGACCTGAGTCTTACCCTGCCTGAAAGGAACTGTGCTGGGCAGTTCACTGAAAGAGCTTCTCCTATCCCCCCCCACCTACCTGCTAGAAAAGATTCCTTTGGGGCTTCTCCTTTAAGGTTGGGCATTAGGAAAAAAAAAGGAAGCACCCACACCCTGTAGTCTGGACCTCCATTTTCACCCAGAGGCATTTGGAGTCCTGTGTTCAGTTCTGGAGCCCCCAGCACAGGAAGGNGGGGAGGTTTAGGTTGGAGATGAGGAAAGATTTCTTTGCTGCAAGAGTGGTCAGGGATTGGAACAGGCTGCCCAGGGAGGTGGTGGGGTCACCATCCCTGAAGGTATTTATAAGCTGTGTTGATGTGATGCTTGGGGATGTGGCTTAGTGGTGGACTTGGTAGAGTAACTTACTGGTTGGGCTTCATGATCTTGAAGGTCTTTTCCAACATGAGTGATTCAGTGATTCTCTAAATGAAAGCTATAGGTGTGCAGTATCAGATGCTCTCCCCAACAGCAGGT
Organism: Ramphastos sulfuratus; assembly: GCA_013399055.1. Lineage (NCBI taxonomy): Eukaryota > Metazoa > Chordata > Aves > Piciformes > Ramphastidae > Ramphastos > Ramphastos sulfuratus. The sequence continues at coordinate 38,523 of WBNM01000129.1, read as the reverse complement.
CTTCTCCCTCTTATCAGGTGATAGGATGAGAGGAAATGGCCTCAAATTGTGCCAGGGCAGGGTTAGGTTGGAGATTAGGAAAAATTTCTTTCCTGCAAGAGTGGTCAGGGATTGGAAGAGGCTGCCCAGGGAGGGGGTGGAGTCCCCATCCCTGGAGGTGCTCAAGAAACCTGTGGCCATGGTTTAGTGGGGACATGGCTTAGTGGCCATGATGGTGTTGAGCTGATGGTTGGACTGAATGATCCTAGAAGGCTTTTCCAAGAGACACAGTTCTGTGATTCTATGATACATACAATAACCCTGCTTAATACTGATCTGCCACTGCAATTCAAGTGGAGCTCTCATTGGGTTCCAATCAGCTTTGACATTTCCTCTGCTGTCTCTGGTCACGTTTAGAGGCTGGAGCCAAAACAGCCTGAAAAAACCTCGTGGGAATTCCTTGCCCCCCTCACCACTCCTTCCTGCTCCGCTGCTTCGGAAACCTCCCATCTGGAGGTGTTTTGATGGAGCAGAAGCAGGATTGACAGCCCAGCACAGTTGTTCCAGCTGCTGGAACACGCTCAGTAACCTTAGAAATGAGAGAAAACAAACCTGGGAGTCCCACAGAGCTGGTTTGAAGGTTCCCATTCATCCCTGAACAGAAATCCTTAAAAAGCTCAGCCCATCTGTCCTTTTGGGGCTGGATCCTGCAGGGTGCCAAGCACCAGACTCCTCTCCACATCTCTGCAAGATGCTTGGCCCTTGGGGAGGACTTGCTGAGCACCCCTAGGATCAGGCAACAGGGAGACAAAAGTCAATTGTTCACCAACAATTCAGAGGGAGGGAGCCCTGAAGTCCCTCCAAGCCTCTTGATTTATGGCTTGCAATAATATGTGTTGGAGCACCACAACCCAGAGTGCTGTGCGGCCTGACCTGTAAAAATAAGTCTATTAACCCTAATCAATCTCCCATTATCCACCCTCAGCTGCAATTTAGCCAGCAAAGGAGTCACCAAGGCCTCTCAACCGGGTTTGAACTAATCCCATTGTCTTGCCTAATCAGGGGCCATGAAAGAGGAGCAGCTTCTGCAGTGCAAAATTATCACTTGGGTGTTTAAGGGGGAGAAAAAAAAATATTATGTGTATATATATATATATGTATTATGCTTATATATATATATATATAAAAAATGAGAGGAGGGATGAAAACTCTTCTCTTTCATTATTCAATGAGAAAATGGAGAATTGTTTGGGGGTTGAATTGCTGGGGCTAAGAGAAGCCCAGGGCTGTGGTTGGAATGTGGGGGCTGGTGGGTAGAGGTTCCCAGAGCTCGTGGGGAGAGCTGGGCACAGCAGCTGGTGAAGTGCCCTGACAAAACTTTCTGTTGCAGTTAGCAGTAGCTTGTGTTCAGATGATTAGGGAAGCTGATCCTGAAGTTTAGGGGAGGTGGGATGTAGCTTGGCTCAGTGCTGCTGCACTCCCTCCCCACGCCAGAGGAAAGCTGCTCCAGCCCTTGCTGGACAAGGGATCTTGGTGTGTCGCTTGTATGGACTCATGGTAATGGGTTCAGCAGAGAATGGTACTTGAATCTCGACCAGGAAAACCAGGAACACAAAACCTCTTTCTGATTGAGGTCTTTCCTTCTCATCCCTTCCTCCTAAGGCTGAAAAGAAGGGAGAGAAGTAAGGGGGAGAAGTAAGGGGGAGAAGTAAAGGGGGAGAAGTAGAGGGGGAGAAGTAAAGGGGAGAAGTAAGGGGGAGAAGTAAAGGGGGAGAAGTAGAGGGGGAGAAGTAAAGGGGAGAAGTAAGGGGGAGAAGTAAAGGGGGAGAAGTAGAGGGGGAGAAGTAAAGGGGAGAAGTAAGGGGGAGAAGTAAAGGGGGAGAAGTAGAGGGGGAGAAGTAAAGGGGAGAAGTAAGGGGGAGAAGTAAAGGGGGAGAAGTAGAGGGGGAGAAGTAAAGGGGAGAAGTAAGGGGGAGAAGTAAAGGGGGAGAAGTAGAGGGGGAGAAGTAAAGGGGAGAAGTAAGGGGGAGAAGTAAAGGGGGAGAAGTAGAGGGGGAGAAGTAAAGGGGAGAAGTAAGGGGGAGAAGTAAAGGGGGAGAAGTAGAGGGGGAGAAGTAAAGGGGAGAAGTAAGGGGGAGAAGTAAGGGGGCAGAAGTAAAGGGTGAAGGAATAAGAGAGAAAAAGAAGAGAATGGATGAGAAAAGGAATAAGAGAGTGAAAGAGAGAAATCAAGCTGGAGGTCCTGCCAAAGAGGCAGTGCCCAAACCAGCAATAAATTAGAGCCCCCTCCAATGTCCCCTATCTCACACAGCAGGATAACACTCATCAAGTGAAATGTGCCCTGTGGTGAAGCATCCCCTAAACCAGTCCAGTAGGAAGTTCATTTTCTACTGTTCTTTTGCTGTAATCCAAAAGGGGATGATGAAGTGGGGACATTACCTGGCTAGAAATGAAAGCAACCCTTGCAAGCTTTCCCTCTTTCAGCATGAATTAGAGCAGAAGCAAACACTCCACAGGGCTCCAGCAGATCTTTCAGGATTAATTACTATATTCACAGGATTAATTATTATATTCACCAGCAGTTCAGCATTTCCTTGTAAAATGAAATTGTTCCAGATCCTCTCTCCTGTTCACACAAGCTTGCAACATCCCCTCTGCTGGAGGGGAAGATCTCCCATGGTTTCAGGGTCTTTCTTTTTCTTTCAAGGGCACATAAAAGACCTCAGTTGGCCTCAGAGCAAAGGGATGTACTTCTCAATACCACTTCTGTCAGTGGTCTTCATAAAACTGATTAACCAGAGTCAAGGCAAAGGCTGAGCACCACAGGGACACCTTACCCAAGGAAGTCTAAAGGGACAGAGGAAGCACTTCCAGCCCAGAGAAGCACAGCAAAAGCATTGAATATGCCCAGGGCTCTGTCCCTTCTGCCTTCCACCCCCATCCCTCTGTTCCTGAATTCATTTCCAGAATCCAACTCCTGAATCCAGTTCACATCTGCTGCTGAGTCCAGGCTGGGACTTGCCCAGTGCCTACTCCCTGCAGCAGTGGTGCCAGTGGTGCCATCATTGCCATCAGGGGTTGAGTTCCACATTGGTTTGTGTCTTTGTCTCCATTCCATGGCATTGTTCTTTCCATCCCAGCTTGGTTAGTTTCTTTCCCATACCAGTCTCTCTCCCTTCTTCCCTTTAGGAAGCAGGGAAGGTCATGGAGAGCCTCTAGCACTCGTCTGGTGGCCACCCCAGCCATGACCCATGACAAAGGGTTTCATCACAAGATGAGAAACCACATGCACAAAAATGACTGGGTAGAGCAAGCAGCTTGAGGTGTGAAGCTTCCCAGATAGAAAGAAGGGGACACACACACAGAGCAGTACTTGGAGAGGCTCTTTCTCCAAAATGAACAAGCCTGAAGTGAGCCATTTGGTCACCACCAGGCATCAGAGGTCTTGTGTCAGCACATGGTCATCTCTGGTTTGATCTGTGTGTTTGCTGACAGGCCCTCAGGCAGTCAGCCAGTGTGAGACACTACACCTAGTGATGGATTTGTGGGGACTGGAAGACTCCTGGAGTGACAGAAAATACCTGGTATGGCCCTCAGGTACTGCAGCACCTCCACTCAGCCCTATGTCTGCTTCAGACACATGCATTTGTGCTTCACTTTGTGCTGGGGGTTGAGCTTTGGCTGATTGAATCTGCTCTGTGATGCTTGCCCTGGTAGGGCCACATCTGCAGTCCTGGGTCTGGTTCTGGGTTCTCCAGTTCAAGAGGGACAGGGAATAATCACTGGAGAGAGTCCAGTGGAGGCTACAAAGCTGCTGAGGGACCTGCAGCAGCTCTGCGAGGAGCAAAGGCTGAGAGCCCTGGGGCTGAGAGCCTGCAGAAGAGCAGCCCCAGAGGGCATCTGAGCAATGCTCAGCAATACATAAAGGAGCTGTGGGGAGCAAGAGGCTGGGGCCAGGCTCTTGTCAGTGGTGCCCAGGGACAGCACAATAATCAACAGGCATAAACTGGAACTCAGAAGGTTCCATTTGAGCAGGAGAAAATTCTTTGGTATAAGGGTGCAGGCTGCCCAGAGAGAGACTCCTTCTCTGAACATCATGATCCTGGGCAAGCTGCTCCTGCTTTAGCAGAGAGGTTGGACTGGATGATCTCCAGAGGTCCCTTCTGAGCCCTATCCTTCAGCGATGCACTTGGCCTGAGAGTCACAGAATCATAGAATGGTAAGGTTGGAAGGGACCTCAAGGATCAGCCAGTTCCAACCCCCTGCCATAGGCAGGGACACCTCCCACTAGAACAGATGTCCTCGTCCTTGTCCAACCTGGTCTTGAATACCTCCAGGGAGGGAGCAGCCACAACCTCCCTGGGCAACCTGTGCCAGTGTCTCACCACCCTCACTGCAAACAACTTCCTCCTAACATCCACTTTCAACCTCCCTTCTGCCACTTCAAACCCATTGCCCCTTGTCCTGTCATTACAAGACCTTGTCAATAGTCCCTCCCCAGCCTTCCTGTAGCCCCCTTCAGATCCTGGAAGGCTACTCTAAGGTCTCCTGGAAGCCTTCTCTTCTGCAGGCTGCAGAGCCCCAACTCTCTCAGCCTGTCCTCACAGCAGAGCTGCTGCAGCCCTCTCAGCATCTTGGTGGCCTCCTCTGGACTGGCTCCAACAGCTCCATGTCCTTCCTGTGCTGGGGGCTCCAGAACTGCACACAGGACTCCAGAAGAAAGAAGAGCACTGACAGCCCTTCGAGGAGGAGCAGCGAAGATGCAGCTCGTTACAGATTGGGCAAGCTATGAGATTTATTTAACGACTTAAGATCCTGACATGTTATTTACAGGATGCCTTTGTAGATAGAGCTGTAAGTCATGGCCTGCCAGGGGAAATCCTCCACGCCAAGGTCTCGAGGAGAAAGCATTCATTTTTTTTTTTGTTAAACGGTGTCTGTTGGGAAGGGAAATTAATGCTAAGGAGGCAGTGATAATTTGCTGCTTTGCAGGACTGAATTATCACCCTGTCAGCACCGAGACACAAACCCTGAGCCATGAGCAAATACCCCTCTGCACCTGAAGCTGGCAGGATGGCCTAGCGTGAGCTCACATCACTTGGTGTCAGCTCTGCCGCTCCGCTAATTAATTCCGAAGGCTCCTGGCTTTCACCTTGGGCCTGCCCATGCCTTCCTTTGGCTCTCCTCTCTACCACGCTCCTTCTGCAGGCTCATAAATCACACCCAACCCCTTTCCTGAGAACAGAAAGGGGGATCTGTTCTCCTCCCCGTGCACAAGCACAGCTTCCTGCAGAGCTAATGTGCGTCTGGCACGCGCGTGGGAGCGGCGGCGGAACCCCGAGGACCCCAAAGTCACCGAGGCAGAACGCTAATTGCAAGAGGGGAAATAAAAAAAGCTCTCCTAAAAGCAGCAGTGCTGTGACCTTGGAGCAAACAGGTCAGGCTGTACCACAAAAGAGTTGAATTCAGCTTGTTCTGTTTGAATGTGGCTGGGAGGTGCTCAAGCTGGGGTCTCAAGCTGGGGTCTACCTGTCCTTGCTCTGTTTCTCGCTGTCTCTTTTCTTCACTGCGTTCACTGACGTGGGGAAAGGAGGGATTCTTCTCTAATTGCTCCCAGATGTTGAAGAATGGTTTGGGGTTTTTTTTTGTCCTGTAGCCACACTGGGCTCAAAGGGATGTGGAATGAGAGATGGGGTGGTAAAAGAATTGGTGAGGAAGTGGTTGTGAGCCTCAGTCTTCCTCTTCCTCAGGCTGAGCGCTCCCTTGCTTGAGGGTTTCTGGACTTCTGCTTTGGATTCCCAGCATGAAAAGGTGTGGATTTAGCCTAGGAGCAGAGGACATCCCTCTTTTCCTCCAGAAAAAGTTACAGTCACTGTTCTTTCCTCTGAAAGACATCTGGCTCACAGCTAAGAGCTTCCTTAGCAAGGGCTCCAGGCTGCCTCCAACCTGAAGGGCAGATGTAGATGGGAACAAACGATCCCATCTAGTAAAGCTCAGCTTTACTAGGACACTGAGCTGGTCTTTAATATCCTGCAGCTAAAAGCACCCAGGTGCAGGCTCTCAGCACGCTCCCAGTTGTGCATAGAGCTACACAGAGGATCAATCAATCTCACTTCATGTAATTAAATAATGACATGCTCCAACGTGGCCCAGGGGCTGTGGTGGCTGAGGGCAAGGCATCTCCATACCATTTGCTGTGTCCAGGTCCTTCAGCCCAGTTGCCTGCCAGCACATGGAGTTTCCCAGCTGTCTGTGCTGATCTGATGTTTCTCCCAGGGCAGGTAAATAGTCATGCTGGTGGTGTGTGCTTTGGCCAATCTCACCTTCAACAGCAAAGAGACATTTCACTTTAGCAGGAAGAGAATATAGACTGGGATCATTGCTTTGCTTGATTTTCAGGGCAAGAGGAGCTGGGACATCTCTCTGGCACTTCAGAGTCACAGAATGAATTGGGTTGGAAGGGACCCTCAAAACTCATCTTGTCCAACCCCTCCCTGCAGTCAACAGGGACACCTCCAACTAGAGCAGGTTCCCCACATCAAGTCTGACCTTGAATGTCTCCAGGGCTGGAACCTCAACCACATCCTTGGGCAACCTGCTTCAGTATTCCACCACCCTCACTGTGCAGAACTTCCTCCTGATGTTCAACCTAACTCTGCCCTGCTCCAGTTTCAAACCATTGCTCCTTTTCCTATTGCTATCACCATTCTGCAAAGCTTGAGAGAGCAAACTAAAGCTGATCAAGCACTTTCTGATGACCTGAGTTGCACTTTTTTCCTCCCCCCCCCCCCCATCCCCAGAATGTTCATTCATCAAGAGTGCAATTATTGCCAAACTGGGCCAGCTGCAACAAGCTTGCAGTGTTTAAGAAAAGGGCTGTTTTGACATTTTCCAATTGCAGGGTGCTTCACTCAACACAGCTTCATCTCAGACATCTCAGGTATTTCACAGAACACCAGGGACTGAAAGGGACCTCAGAAGCTCATCCAGTGCAACCCCCCTGCCAGAGCAGGAGCACCCAGAGCAGATCACACAGGGACACATCCAGGTGGGTTTTGAATATCTCCAGAGAGGGAGACTCCACAACTCCCCTGGGTAGCCTGTTCCAGTGCTCTGTCACCCTCACAGGGAAAAAAAATTCCTTCTCATGTTTACACCAAACTTCCTCTGCCTCAGCTTCCACCACTGCCCCCTGTCCTGTCAGTGGGTATCACCCAGCAGAGCCTGGCTCCAGCCTCCTGGCACTCACCTGCACATCTTTAGAACCATTGCTGAGGTCTCCTCTCAGTCTCCTCTCCCAGCAGCACAGCCCCAGCTCCCTCAGGCTCTCCTCCTAACAGAGCTGTTCCATTCCCTTCAGCATCTTTGTGGCTCTGCACTGGATTCTCTCCAGCAGTTCTATGTCCCTCTTGAACTGAGGGGCCCAGAATTGGACACAGCACTCCAGATGTGGCCTCACCAGGGCAGAGCAGAGGGGCAGGAGAATCTCTCTTGACCTACTAACCATAGCCCTTCTAATCCACCCCAGAAAGGCAATGCTCTTCCTGGCTACAAAAGCAATGTGCTCTGGTGGCCAGGGGGGTCAATGCCATTCTACAGCTAGAAAAATCAAAACCAACCAAACAAAAAACCAAATAAATTAAAAAAAAAACAAAAAACCAAACCAAACCCAAAAAAACAAAACCAATCAAACAAACAAACCCCCAAAAACCCAACCAAAGGGAAAAAAAAAAAAACAAAACCAAAACCACAAAACAAAAACAGGTTTCAAAAGTTTGTTTTGATGAGTTATTTTGCACATCTCCAGATCTGGGTTGTATGAGCCCATTTGGAACTGGAATCTTTCTCAAACTTCTGGAATCCCTTTTATGGACCAAGCCACCTCCAGCCCAACCCTAACAGTAACACAAGGTGAGGTGGGGAGGGGATGCAATTGAAAATGAGCATGGAATTGGTGGGATGGCTACCCACTGCTCAGAGATCAGGGAACAATTGCCCTCCATTCATCAATATTTGCAGAGGGCTCTGGTGTCCCTGGATTCCTGCAGCTCTGGATGGGTCATGGGTAATTATTTGTATGAAAAGAACCAGTGGGACAATGTTGTTCAGCCCTGAAGCCATTGAACAATGTTAGGGGAGCTTGGCTTGGAGGCTGGTGGAGAGAAGAGTGTGAAAGCTGATTACCCAGCTTGGATTCTCCCTCCAGTAATTTCCATCACTCACCATTTAGCTTTTATTTGTTCTCTAGGAAGCCTGATTACAAATCAGAACCAGGCTGCCTTCAAACATGTTTTCAGACACCAAAACTCTCTCATTTCTCTGCCTGCCTGGTGCCCACGATATCATTTGCTGCCTGCAATCCTTTTCTCCATACTGTACCTCTGAAAGAGTCTTGCTTTAGAGGGATTACTGCAGACAACAGGCATTGCATAGCAAAAAAATACCTCTCATCTACATAAACAAGTGTGCAGGAAACAACCTCTCCTATCACTGCTAATCCACTCTCTGCCTTATCCCTATATGGATAATCAAACAGGCAGATGTTAGATGCTTAAAGCCCAAAAATTAACAGCTCAAAACCACATCATTACCCCTCTCTGCAGTTCTTAATCTCACTCAGTAATCACTGCATGGACTGACTGCAGTGCATAGAGGCAGATGGAGCTCTTCAGGGAGGCATTTTGTTGAAGAGCTTGGCCCCTCAGGGCAGGTCTGGTAAATCCAAGAGCCATGGGATTGCCTGGTTGGAAAAGACCTTAAAATCATAGAATTGTTACAGCTGGAAAACACCTTAAGATCATCCAGTCCAACCATAAGCTAATATCTCCTGTACACAACTCTTAGACCATGTCATTTAAACACCTCCAGGGATGGTGACTCCACCACCTCCCTCCCTGTTCCAGTGCTTGGTGATGCCTTTCAGAGAAGAAATTTCTCCTAAAATTCAGTTTAAACTTCACTTGGTGAAATTCCAACAGAATTCCAACAGGGATAGTGTTTATTCTTGTTTCACTACAGTGCCATTTATTTCCTAGCTGCATCTGCAGGGCTGGAGAGGATCACAGAATAGATTAGTTGGAAGGGAATTCCAGAGATCATTGAGTCCAAACTCCCTGCCAAAGCAGGATCACCCAGGGCAGGTCACACAGGAACACATCCAGGTGGGGTTTGAAAGTCTCTAGAGATGGAGACTCCACCACCTCTCTGGGCAGCCTGCTCCAGGGCTCCAGCAGCCTTAAATTAAATAAATTCCTCCTCATTTTTTGGTGAAACTTCTTGCATTTGTGTTTGTGTCCATTACTCCTTGTCCCATCATTGGAGGCCACTGAGGAAAGAAACCCCAGCTTGAGCTCAGAGATGAAGGACATGGAACTGTTGGAGTGAGTCCAGAGGAGGCCTACAAAGATGCTCAGAGGGCTGCAGCAGCTCTGCTCTGAGGACAGGCTGAGAGAGTTGGGGCTCTGCAGCCTGCAGAAGAGAAGGCTTCCAGGAGAGCTTAGAGTAGCCTTCCAGTATCTGAAGGGGGCTACAGGAAGGCTGGGGAGGGACTATTGACAAGGTCTTGCAATGCCAGGACAAGGGGCAATGGGTTTGAACTGGCAGAGGGGAGATTGAAACTGGATGTTAGGAGGAAGTTGTTTGCAGTGAGGGTGGTGAGACACTGGCACAGGTTGCCCAGGGAGGTTGTGGCTGCTCCCTCCCTGGAGGTGTTCAAGGCCAGGTTGGAGGAGGCCTTGAGTGACCTGTACTAGTGGGAGGTGTCCCTGCCTATGGCAGGGGGTTGGAACTGGATGATCCTTGAGGTCCCTTCCAACCTTATCATTCTATGATTCTATGCAAGAAGCAAGCTGGATAAAATCATGCCACCCTTCCATCATCACTTATTCCAGCAGGCAGAGCTCACTGCACCACAGCACCAAGGGATTCTCTACTTGTCCTAGCAGAAACTCAAGAGAAAAGGGAAAACTCAGTTGCTGCTCTGTAAGTAGGTCAAGGTCAAGGCAGTTGCATGCCCCATTCATCATCTCTCCTTGCCTTCACATTTTCTATCTGATCACCTTTCATGCTGGGGAAAAAAAAAAAAATAAGACTCAAGCAGCATCCAGGAGAAGGAGGAAGTGGTGATGGGAGGGGGTTATCCGGACAGCAAGCAGCACATCCATCCATCACTGAGACAGGAGTAACTCCAGCACTCCCCATCACACAGGGGCTGCTGAGAGCTTTGGCCTTGCTCTGCAGAGGAGCAGGGGCTGGCTGTACAGCTGTGGCACCCCCAAAAAAAAAAATCATCCAACCTGCCCTTTGAAGTGTCAGCAAGGACCTGAGCCTCCAGCCTGGATCCGAGCCGGGGGCTCCTGCAGGCTTTGTGGGCAGTGCCTGAGCACTGCTGGGTCTGTCAGGCAGCAACACAATTCAGCCTGAAACTTAGCTCCTCTGTTCCACTGAAGGGTTTTGAAAGCTGCACTCCTGACAGTCACAGCCTTCTGCAGAGCTGATCTGCTTTTCACACATCATCAGGACAGAGAAAGCAAGGCACAGCTACCAGACAGCTTTTCAAAGCAGCTGGCTGTGTGTGACAACACAGAATCATCCCTCCCCAACCTGCCAGTGCCCAGCACTTCTTCAAATGCCTGGGCAAATCCTTTCCTCCAAGGCCCAGGGCTGTCCTTGAAAGGCAGTTTGTGAAACAGTTGCCAGCGAGGGGGAGATTGACTGGGGAATGATCTGGGTTCAGGGCAACAGCAGCCCTGAGCATGGCTGCAATGCAATAATTCATCCCAGAGACATTTTTCCCTGTCAGAGGAAATGTAATTACGTGTGTGAGACAGAGGAACAGCTCCCCAGGTGAAGGAACCACTTAAACATGACTTGTGTCCCCAAGGACAAGTTTCCCTGGGAAGTGTCTGATGTCTAATAAAGACCTGAGCTTTCTCTGCTGGATTTTGCTCTTTCTCACACACTAGAATCACAGAGTGCCAGCTTTGAAGGGACCCCAAGGATTGTCTGGTCCAAGCTTTCTAGGGGAGAGTGAAGTTGAAATGTGATGGCCCAGCAGACAGTGCTTATTGTCACACAACAGGAACTCTCCAGCTCTGGGCCTCCCACCCCCCCAACATCTAGGATCACAGAATTGGTTAGGTTGGAAGAGACCTTTCAGACCACCAGGACCAAGCATTAACCCAGCACTGCCAGGTCACCATGAAACCAGGTCCTTCAGCACCACATCTACACAGCTTTGAAACCCCTCCAGAGATGGNTGGAACTGGATGATCCTTGAGATTCCTTCCAACCTTACCATTCTATGATTCTATGATTCCACAATCAAAGACTCTTCCTACCAAACCCATTCCACGATCAAAGACTCTTCCAACCCAATCCATTCCATGATCAGCCATTCCACGATGATTCTTTCTTTCTCCTCTCAAGTCCCAGAACATTTCTGTCCTGCCATCAGCTCTGCTGGGACAGACAAGGTTTGTCCTCCTGCCTTGTGAGCCAACAACTGTCACATCATATTCCTGAAATCATTGCTCACTGCTGCCACTGTGGACTGAAACATGGGGGGAGGAGAATGAAGTTCACAGGAGGCCCAAAAATAAAGAATAATTGAGAATATTATGGAAATGGAGGAGGAAAAAAAAATCCCATTGATTTAAAACCAGCTGAGCTGCAAGGGGGGAATATTAACAGGTTAAATAGGAAGTCTGGGAGGGAGGAAGATGTCCCTGCTTAATATTGAAGGGGATTTAAACAGAACAAGAAGGCAGCAGAGGCTGAGAGAGAAAAGCATCTCTCTGAGTTGGACCCTTTAAGAACAGTTGCAGCTGAAGTGGAAGAATGAAGAGCACAGCAGCTGAGAGATGGAAGAAGATTGATTCAGGAGCAGATACAATTTAAAAGCAAGGCAGAGGTGGGAGCAGAGGCTGGAATGAAATCAATTTACACTAAGATGTGATTTAAACTGATGGAATTGGGATGTGAGAACTGGAGCTGGAGGAGGAGGGAGGCAAGAGGGGGATGAGGAGCTGGCAGCTTGAGGGGAGATGTGGTATGAACCTGCTGGAAGGGGGAACTGGTGGGTCTGGGTGCTGCTTTTGCTGGAGGACAAAGAGCAGGGCTTGAAACACTTGTGTGAGACAAGGAGGTAGCTCGCAAGGGCTATCTGCATGCATGAACCCCACTGGGGTACTGTGTCCATTATGGTGCCCCCAACACAAGAAGGATGTCAAACTGTTGGATCTGGTCCAGAGGAGGCCACAAAGAAGATCAGAGGGCTGGAGAACCTCCCCCATGGGAACAGGCTGAGAGAGTTGGGTCTGCTCAGCCTGGAGAAGGGAAGGCTCCAGGGAGACCTTAGAGCAGCCTTCCAGTACCTGAGGGGGACTACAGGAGAGCTGGGGAGGGACATTTTACAAGCATGAGAAGCAATGGCTTTGAGCTGGAGAGGGGGATTGAGACTGCAAGTTAGGAAGAAACTCCTCACAGGGAGGGTGGTGAGACACTGGCACAGGTTGCCCAAGGAGGTTGTGGATGCCCACTCCTTGGAGGTGTTCAAGGCCAGGTTGGATGAGGCCCCGGCCACCCCGGGCTAGTGGGAGGTGTCCTTGCCCACGGCAGGAGGGGTGGCACTGGATGATCTTGAAGGTCCCTTCCAACCCAAACCATTGCAGGATTCCATGCAAATATGTGCAGAAGGATGGTGGTCAGCTAACCCTAACTGCTATGGAGATGCCTAAGGTGTTCTGCTTGTGTCTGCAACAGCCTGAGCCCACAGATACTTTTGCAGCATGCAAACCAAAATACATTCAGAAGCAGCAGTGGGGGCTGTGCCTGCCACACGCTCACTGGGGCCATGGCTGCACCAGCCCATGTGCATGAATACCTCCTGTCTGCCACATCCCAGCTCCAGTAAATCTATCACCAACCCCTGAAGTCACTGCACCACCGAGTCTCTGAGTCTAGACTAAACAGAAGGGCCCAGGGAGGAGCTGAGCCCCACGCACGACCCAGAGGCTTGCGCAGCGCTGGGCTGAGGCAGATCTGTGGAGTGCAGGATGGGGGCAGCCAGCACACAGCCTGTGCAGGCAGAGCACTGCCAGCCCCTCAGCACAGGCACCCCCCAGGAAGGGGGCTGAGCACACTCCTGACAACACAGGCTTGCTTTGTGGGTGCTGTGAGCATCCCTGGGCACGGATCACAGGATGGATTCAACTGGAAAGCTCAGCAAGTCCAGGCACCAACCCAGCGCCACCGTGGCCATGAAGCCATCTCCACATGTTTCTTCNTCACCACCCTCACTGGAAAGAACTTCCTCCTAACATCTATGTGCTTGTGAATTTTGCCTTGCTGCAAATATAGCTTCACCTTACTTGCAAGCCACCTGAGCTGGTCTGGTAAATTGCAATAGTTGAGAGGGAAAGTTCCTAACCCACCACAGGATGATCACAGAATGGTCTGGGCTGGAAGGGACCTGCAAAGGTCATCTAATCCAAACCCCCCACTCCCACCTTCCCCCAGCCAGCAGGAACATCTTCCCTTAGATCAGGTTGTCCAGAGCCCTGTCAAACCTCACACTGAATATCTTCAGGGAACTGGCCCCAACTACATCCCTGGACAACCTGTTCCAGTCTTCCACCACCCTCATAGTGAAGAACTTGTTCCTAACATCCAATCTTAATCAGCTCTGCTCTAGTTTGAAGCCATTGCCCTCGTCTTGTCCCTGCACACCTCTGCTAATAGTCTCTTGCCAGCCTTCATGTGGGTCCCTTTCAGGTACTGGAAGGTCACTATTAGGTCTCCTCAGAGCCTCCTCTTCTCCAGGCTGAACAATCCCAAGTCAATCAGCCTGATGATGTGAATCCCTGTCCCACCATTTGGGTAAGGAAAGGCAGCAACCATCACACAGCTCATGGGAGGGCTCCATAGAAACTTGGAGAACAGTTTTTAAAACCAAATTGTTTCCCCACACCCTTCTCCAGCATTCCATAAAGAAAGAACCATTTTGCAGTATTTTTAAAGTGAAATGTTTGGATTTTTTTTTTTCTTTTTTAACCCATCAGCTTTTTTGTTATCACATCATCTCTTTTAAAGGCAAAAGAAAAAGAAAAAAGGTAAGTAGTAGCAAACACAATAAAGATGTACAAATCATAGAACCACAAATGGGTTTGAGTTGGAATGGACCTTAGTGTTAATATAATTCAACCCCTCTCTGGTCAGCAGGGACATCTGCAGCTAGAGCAGGCTGCTCACAGCTCCAAACAACCTGAGCTGCAATGATGCCAGCCATGGGGCAGCTCCCACCTCTCTGGGCAACCTGGCACAGGCTCTCACCACTCTCAGGGTCAAGCATTTCTTCCTTCTTTCCAGGCTCAATCTCCCTCTTGGAGTTTCAAACCATCACTCCTTGTCCTGTCACAAGAAGTCTTGCTCAGAACTCTGTCCCCAGCTTTCTTCTCAGCCTCTTGAAGCACTGCAAGGCCACCAGAAGGTCTCCCTGGAGCCTTCTCATCTCCAGCCTCAACAAGCCCAACTCTGCCAGCCTGGCCTCACAGCAGAGCCCTTCCAGCCCTGCCAGCATTGCTGTGGCCTCCACAACAGATCCCTGTCTGTGCTGTGCTGAGGACTCCAGAGCTGGCCCCAGTACTGCAGGGAGGGTCTCAGCAGAGCACAACAGAGCACAGCAGAGGGGCAGAATCCCCTCCTCGCCCCTGCTGCCAAGGATCAGCCCAAGATCCATCTCTGTAGCTCACAACCAGTACCCAAGCCAGGCAGATTCACAAACCAAGCTCTTGATGCTAAAGGTGAAACCACAAAACTGATGTAAATAAAGGCAAGAACACAGCAATTACCTTAACCAGTAGCAAACAAGGCTCAGCTCTCTCCTCTCTAGCTGGTTGAACCAGCTGCCATCCTCTCTTTGTCAGCCAAAACATAACATTCCCTAGGACTCCCTAAAGTAGAATCTTCTCCTCACTGTGATGGTCCACAGGTGACCACAGATGGTGGTAGATAGCTCACAGCTGCTCCCCACCAGCTTACCACCATCCTGTTTTTTTCACTTAGTGTCTTGATGAACAGTCCAAAGCTGGCTGTTGGACAGCTGGCAGCTGACAACATTAGGAGACTTGAAGTGCTCCCTGACTTTGCTGGCAATTAAGAGATGAAACCTTTAACACCAGACTGCAGAGAGGGGCCAAGAACATCCCAGGAACATGTGGAAATGGCAGAGGTCCAGCTTTGAGCTGTTCCTACCTCACAGTTTGTGGACCAAGCCTCTTGAGGGAGCTGATGCTGGTCAGCTCCTGGCTGGGTCTGTGTCCTTAGCACTAACCATGTCTGGGGTTGGTGTATTTCATAGAATCATAGAATGGAAGGGACCTCAAGGATCATCCAGTTCCAACCCCCTGCCATAGGCAGGGACACCTCCCACTAGAACAGGTCACTCAAGGCCTCAAGTCCATCTCATTCCCTTTGGAGGACTTGCCTCAAGCAGCCACTCAGCTTTCAATGCATTTTAAACTTCCCCTAAAGAGGGACCCACCACAGAACAAAGGTCTGACATGTAAAGAAACCACTTCTGTCCTTCCACAAGGATCATAGATACATAGAATGGCTTGGGTTGGAAGAGAGATTAAAGCTCATCCAGCTCCAAACTCCTGCCATAGGCAGGGACACCTCCCACCAGCCCAGGTTGCTCAAGGCTTCATCCATCCTGGCCTTGAACACCTCCAGGGAGAGGGTATCCACCATTCCACCTGTGCCAGTCTCTCTCAACCCTTACTTGTGTGGCAGTGCCCAATATCTACCAGTCCTGTTCCATCCCCAAACGAGGACATTCAGTACCTGCAGAGTTTATCTAAGTAACTTTGTGGCTTCTCATTGCTGTTCACCTGTCAAAACTGAGCTATGCTTATGAAAACAGGACCTAAAATTTGCATGTCAAAGAGACAGTAGAAAATGGAGTTTAAAGAGCCTTCAAGAATTACCCAGTCCAGCCTCTAATTCCTAGGAGATCAGCTCCACCTTTGTCAGCCTGAAGATTTCTGTCTTGCTTATTCCCACAGTTGCACAACTGCACTTGTAACCAGTTGAGCTGAACTCCCTGATTTAGTCTCCTGGCTAATGGGAGTGGGATTCCAGCTGGGTAGGAGAGAGCCTGTGCTGTGACTGGGGAGATCCAGGTGGTTGGGGGTTGCCTTCTGTGTCTGTACCTGTGTGTGCACATTAAGCACAGGAAGATGTTTGGGATCAAGGGGACTTACCCAAAGAGCTCATCCAGTCCAACCCTCCTGCCAGAGCAGGACCAGACAATCCAGCTCAGGCCACACAGGAACACATCCAGACAGGGCTGGAAAGGCTCCAGAGAAGGAGACTCCACAACCTCTCTGGGCAGCCTGTGCCAGTGCTCTGGGACCCTTACAGTGAAGAAGCTCCATGGCTGAGGGTTGCCTTCTGTGTCTGTACCTGTGTGTGCACATTAAGCACAGGAAGATGTCTGGGATCAAGGGGACTCACATAACAAACTGATTCCCCTAGGGACTTGCTCTTGGGACCAAGTCTCTCTTTTTCATAGAATGGTTTGGGTTGGAAAGGACCTTCAAGTTCATGCAGTTCCAACACCCCCTGACATGGACATGGACATGGACATGGACAGGGACACCTCCCACCAGCCCATGTTGCTCAAGGCTTCATCCAACCTGGCCTTGAACACCTCCTGGCATCCACAACCTCCCTGGGCAACTCGTGCTGGTGCCTCCCCACTCTCACTGGAAAGAATTTCTTCTTCATCTCCAATCTCAGTCTCCCTTCTTCCAGCTCAAAGCCACTACCCCTCATCCTGGCACTACAAGCTCTCATCAAAAGCCCCTCCAGT
The DNA here is from genome assembly GCA_013399055.1 of Ramphastos sulfuratus. Classification (NCBI taxonomy): domain Eukaryota; kingdom Metazoa; phylum Chordata; class Aves; order Piciformes; family Ramphastidae; genus Ramphastos; species Ramphastos sulfuratus. The sequence goes on along the minus strand of WBNM01000129.1, from coordinate 21,671 downwards.
GCAACAGTTGCTCAGAAACTCCTGTCCACAAGTGACCATCAGCAACATGTGAAGGTGTCCTTCTGCCTCCTGTGCCTTCCCTTCAGCTTGTGAACGCAAAACTCTTTTTGTACCCTTTGTTGTTAGGTTGATTTTGAGCAGACTGAGAGGGAAAGAAAACCAGACAGCTCCAGTACTTTTAAGCCTCATTTGGCCTGATTAAAGAAGTCTTTAAAAAAAAATAAATAAAAAAGGAGGGGGCAAGCTATAACTTTTTAAAGCTTGTCCTGGCTGCAAAGGAAAACAGAGTCCCCCTGTATGAGTAATTTGGGAGTAATTGTAGAATCAGGTTATTCATGGAATGCTGGTGGAGGGACAGAACAAACACTGCTGAAGTCATGAAAGAAAATCCCAGTAAAATATGACTGAGCTGACGTGGGGAGTCTTTACTGGTCCCTGAGGGAATGCATGCAGCACAAATGTCCGACTTGCAGCTCAAAATCTGTCTATAAATACAGAGTCCAAAGCTACCTCTCCTCTCTTCGTAGATCTGAGGAGCAGGGGGAAACGTTTATCTGCAGGATATTCTGGCTGAGTTAAGGCAGGAAAGCAGGGCTAGGCAGGAGAGCACAGGGCACATCGTTAATTTAAAGTCACTGAGACTGAATTGGGGCTTCAGATCACAAGCAGCTCCTCTCTTCTCCAGCAGCTGATCATTTATCATAGAATCATAGAATTGTTTTGGCTGGAAAAAACCTCCAAGATCATCCAGTCCAACTGTCAGCCCAGCACCAGCATGGCTGTTAAACCATCTCCCAGATTCCATGGCCACAGGTTTCTTGAACACCTCCAGGGATGGGGACTCCACCACCTCCTTCCTGGGCAGCCTCTTCCAATCCCTGACCACTCTTGCAGCAAAGATATTTTTCCTCATCTCCCATCTAAAACTCCTCTGGCACAATTTCAGGACATATCCTCTCCTTCTATCATATGATGCTAGAGAGAAGAAACCAACCCCCACCTCCCTCCCAGCCTCCTTTCAGGTAGCAGCAGAGAGCAATGAGGTCTGNATCCAGCCTGCCCAGGTCCCTCTGCAGTGCCCTCCTACCCTCCAACAGATCCACAGCTGCTCCTAACTTGGTGTCATCTGCACAATTCCTGATGCTGGACTCAGTCCCCTGGTCCAGATCATCAATGAACAGGACTTGTATCCCCAGAACTCTCCTGCAGTTCCCTCTACCCCATACCCACCACCACACTGGGCAAAATTTCTTGCTTGTGAGCCAGGGGCCCTGCTGGAACTTTTCTGTCCTTCCTTTGACTTCACACTCTTGTCTGGCAAAGCTTGTTTGTGCTCTGGCAGGCGTTTGAGGGAACAGCCCACACCTAATTTCCATTTGGGATTGCCTCTTGCAGTCACTTTTAACAAACATGGAACATGCCAAGATGCAGCCACAAAGCATGGCAGCATCTGGAGAGGAAACCTGTGTCCAGCAGAGCTGGGGCAAAGCAGGGCTGTGCTGAGGTTTGCATCTCATGCTGGAATGAAGCAGGGACAAGCTGCAGAGGACTTTTTTTTTGTTGTTGTTGGAGTGGGAACGTTGCCTCCAGGCCTGGATGGTGCCGAGTGGTTTCATCACCTGCTAAGCCTTTCTCAAAGCCCAGCTGAGTGTTTTAATGAGTGTTGCAGTTGTGCTGGAGAAAACCTTTGTCAAACACTGGCCAGCTGCCTAGAAAGTGACTGACTGAGGAACCTCTGTGTTCTGCTCACCTGGCTACCTCCAACTGCTCCAGCACAATTCATTCATTCACTCATTCACACTAAACTCCATTAACCTCCTCCGCCAGGGTTTTGAGTCCTGAAGATGCCCCACGAGTCCCTCCATGACACCAGCTAATTACCTCCTCATTACCAACAACATTAGCATTCCGTCTGATACATGCCAGTTAATTTGTTAATTGCACTTTAATTACAAAGTTATTAAGGGCTCAGAGGCATTGAGCAGAAGATTGCAATTAAGGCGAGCTGCACACACACAAAAAATTGCTGCCAGCAACTCGGAGATGTTATCGGAAATGGATTCGCTGCCTTCAAGTGGAGATGGAAAAGAGACAGGAGATTTATGGGCTGACATCACAAATTCCTTCTGCTCCCTCTGAAGAGGCCTTCACTTGCACCCTGGGAAGCACCAGGAGCTGCCATGCTGAGATCCTCTTCGTGGCATTGATTTCTCTGCCTTGTGTTCCCAGCAGCTCTGCTCCTCGCTGTGCGCCCAGCGGAGGAGGGAGGGACGAAGGAGAAACAGAGGCAGTGCAGATGACACCAAACTGGGTGGGAGTGTTGGCCTGCTTGAGGGTAGAAAGGCTCTGCAAAGGGATTTGGCCAGGCTGGATCAATGGGCTGAGGCCAAGGTGATGAGGATTAACAAAGCCAAGTGGTGTGTCTTGTGCTTGGATCACAATAACCCCATGACTGCGCCAGGCTTGGGGCAGAGTGGCTGAAAGTCACTGAGTAGAAAAGGACCTGGGGGTGCTGGTTGACAGCAGCTGAAGATGAGCCAGCAGTGTGCTCAGGTGGCTAAGAAAGCTAACAGAATCCTGGCCTTGATCAGAAATAGTGTGGCCAGCAGGACCAGGGCAGGAATTGTTCCCCCCATACTGGGCACTGGTGAGGCCACACCTCAAACACTGGGTTCAGTTTTGGGACCCTCACTCCAAGAAGGACATTGAGGAGCTGGAGTGTGTCCAGAGAATGGAAACAAAGCTGGAGAAGGGTCTGGAGAATATGGCTGGGGAGGAGCAGATGAATGATCTGGGGGTGTTTAGCCTGGGGAAGAGGTTGAAGGGGGACTTTGTTGCTCTCTACAACTCCCTGAAAGGAGGTTGGAGCCAGGTGGGGGTTGAGCTCTCCTCCCTAGTAGCAGGTGATAGAAATGTCCTGAAATTGTGCCAGGGGAGATTTAGGTTGGAGATGAGGAAACATTTCTCTGCTGCAAGAGTGGTCGGGGATTAGAAGAGGCTGCCTGGGGAGGTGGTGGAGGCCATCCCTGGAGGTGCTCAAAGGCACATGTGGACATGGTGCTTTGGGACCAGGGGCTGGGTGAGCTCAGTTACCTACATGAAGCATCTGGCACCTTGCAGATCAGATCTGTATATAGAAATAAAGCTGCAGGAGCTGCCTTCTGTTGTGAGATGCCCATAGTAAGATCTTAATCCTCTCCAGGGCCGAATCATGCCTGCAGATGACATCAGTTATCACCTGCACTGCTCAGGATGCTGAGCACCTCCCAGAAGAGTGACTCACATCTGTTCCATACAGTTTCCTCACTCATGCTCTTCCCAGAGCTCCTATGCCAGTGAAGGCTTTGGTTTGTCTTCTTAAATGTCCACACCTGCCATGCCTGGGCAGGCAGTCTGGCACTGAACACTGGGCTGAAAGGTGGGGACTACACATCTCCATCAGGCTGCTCCACTATGGCTCCACAATGCTCCTCCCCAGCCCTATGTGTACCAGCATCTCTTAGATCGGTTGCCTCCAAATCACTCAACTTTTCTGTGTCCAGTTCTAGACCCCTCAGTTTAAGAAAGGTGTTGAGGTGCTCAAACCTGTCCAGAGAAGGGCAGCAAGGCTGATGAGGGGCCTGGAGCACAGCTCTGTGAGGAGAGGCTGAGGGAGCTGGGGGTGTGCAGCCTGCAGAAGAGGAGGCTCAGGGCAGACCTCATTGCTCTCTGCAGCTACCTG
>WBNM01000129.1:0-16988 GCA_013399055.1 Ramphastos sulfuratus | reverse complement strand
TGCCATAGGCAGGGACACCTCCCACTAGCACAGGTCACTCAAGGCCTCCTCCAACCTGGCCTTGAACACCTCCAGGGAGGGAGCAGCCACAACCTCCCTGGGCAGCCTGTGCCAGTGTCTCACCACCCTCACTGCAAACAACTTCCTCCTAACATCCAGTTTCAATCTCCCCTCTGCCAGTTTAAACCCATTGCCCCTTGTCCTGTCATTGCAAGATCTTATAAATAGTCCCTCCCCAGCCTTCCTGTAGCCCCCTTCAGATACTGGAAGGCTACTCTAAGGTTTCCTTGAAGCCTTCTCTTCTCCAGGCTGCAGAGCCCCAACTCTCTCAGTCTCTCCCCATAGGAGAGCTGCTGCAGCCCTCTGATCATCTTCGTGGCCCTCCTACAGAGGCACTGAGCAAGATGAGCTTGGAGGGTCCCTTCCAACCTGATGAATTCTGTGAATTAAAGCAGGTCTTAAAGCACCATGCCCAGGTGGCACCGTGACCAGAGGGCCTCTGTGGCTGGGAAAGGCAGGAGGAGGCTGGGCACAGTGAATGCCAAAGGCAGAAATAAATGCTAAACAGACAGGGTTCCACATGGAATGGCACTTCCCTCCTACCCTGACTAATGGTGAACATCTGAAGTGCTTTCACCTCATACCTTATGAAACACTGCAAGTTATGAAATGCCAACAGCACCTTATTAAAAAAGGCCCCAAAGAGAGCCTCTGACTTCTTTGAAAAAGAACTTGTAGGGAATAATCACCAACCCAAGGATTAGGGCATCCTAAGGAATGGGGAGGTGGGGGGAGGAGGGAGAAAACAAAGTGAATTACATCCCTGCTAGAGAAATCTATAAAGCAGTGCTCAGCAAGCATGCAGATACAGAAAGGAATTTCTCCCCTATAAATTCTGTAGATGGAGGCTCATTTCTGCAGAGCCACACTGTGCTGGCCTCTGCTCCTTTCATCCCAGCCTGCTTTTTATTGCACTGCTGCAATATAAAGCACAGCTCTGGGAGAATGCAGTAGGTTGACAGTGGATTTTTTTTTTGTTTCGTTGTTAACATACACCAATATTCTAAGGATAATATTGTGCCCTGCTTTAGGTGGAGAGGTTAATTTGCATTGTCATGGAATGATTCCAGGGATAATGAAGAGGTGGCCAGAGAAGGGCCACGAGGATGAGCAGAGGGCTGGAGCTGCTCTGCTATGAGGAGAGACTGAGGGAGTTGGGGCTGTGCAGTCTGGAGAGCAGAAAGCTCCAAAGGGACCTTGCTGTGGCCTTTCACTATCTGAAGAGGGCTACAAGAAAGCTGGGGAGGGACTTTTCAGGGTGTCAAGGAGTGATAGGACTGGGGGGAATGGAACAAAGCTGGAAATGGGGAGATTCAGACTGGAGTTAGGGAGGAGTTCTTCACCATGAGGATAGTGAGAACCTGGAAGGGGCTGCCCAGGGAGGTGGTGGAGTCCCCATCCCTGGAGGTGCTCAAATGCACATGTGGACATGGTGCTTTGGGACCAGGGGCTGGGTGAGCTCAGTACCCTACATGAAGCATCTGACANCACAAGTGACTGAGTTGCAGCAGATATTTGTTCTAGCTATAGCTGTTTGTTAAAATTCTATCCACTAAGGAGGTAGTGATTCTCCCTTTCCCCCTAGATGTTAGCTTGTAGAGAAAATCCCTGGGAGGTCAAAGATAGAGTGCACTTAAAATCATTAACCCTTTGGTGCCTTCCCCTTGGTCCCCATAGTCTTGGCACCACTAGGTTCCTCAGGGAAAAGCCTTCCCTGGGAGCCCTTGGCTCCTGGAGAGCTCCCAGTTATCCAGCTCTTACTTGAATGACTATTTACAACTGAGTGAGACCCTGATCCCACCAAATCAATTCAGAGATTGATAGAATCATAGAATGGTTTAGGTTCAAAGGAACTCAAACATCATCTCCTCCACCATAGGCAGGGACACCTCCCACTAGCACAGGTTGCTCAAAGCCTCATCCAATCTGGCCTTGAACACCTCCAGGGAGGGAGCAGCCACAACCTCCCTGGGCAACCTGTGCCAGTGTCTCACCACCCTCACTGCAAACAACTTCCTCCTAACATCCACTTTCAATCTCCCCTCTGACAGTTCAAACCCATTCCCCTTGTCCTGGCATTCCCAGACCTTGTCAATAGTCCCTCCCCAGCCTTCCTGTAGCCCCCTTCAGATACTGGAAGGCTACTCTAAGGTCTCCTGGAAGTCTTCTCTTCTGCAGGCTGCAGAGCCCCAACTCTCTCAGCCTGTCCTCACAGCACAGCTGCTGCAGCCCTCTGAGCATCTTGGTGGCCTCCTCTGGACCCCCTTCAACACTTGAATGTCCTTTGACATCCAAAGCTGCCCTGCTCTTCCACTCTGGTTTTCTCCTGCTGCAGAAGGAAGGGGAACAGCCCAGCCTAATGAAGCAGCTGCTGCTTGAGAGCTGTTCCAGGGGAGGGGAGCAAAACTCAGAGCTCTCCCCCTCTAGCTCCCTGCTCAGAGCTTGTGGAGGAATGTGGTTGAAAGCCAAGGAGTTGTCAGGCTCTCTCCCAGGGCAGATTTGCCAGGAGGTCTATAAAAATGTCATTGTCTCTCAGCTGCTGGTGATTATATTCCCCTTTCCTATGGCTGCTGGTAATATGGATGTGTATATCTAAGGGAGAATTGCATTTCTGCACACTGCTGGCCTCCCCCTGGCCTTTTTCAAACAATAATAGACTAAATATAAAGAGACAGAAGCCATTACTTGGCTGTTTAACTGGGTGCCAAGCAAAATGAATAATTAAGAGTGTATTACTTGCCATGAATTTATCCTGATGCTTTTAAGTTAGGGCCCACTAAGATCTTTCTGAAAATACATCATCTCCTCCCCCCTTCATCTTTCATACAGAGTTCAAATTCCAAGCTTCATAGCAGCTACTGTTTAGATCTGAGCTGGAAGAAAGGCAGGGTTTGGGTTTCCACTGCAACCCAGAAAAGAGCTTGGGTGTAAAGGAATGAGGCAGTTAAACTGTTTTGTCTGTGTTTTACCTGCCTGCCACTTCACATCTCATCAGCCAGGAAAAGATTGCTTTGGGATCTTCAGGCCAGGCTGCCAGAAATGGTGCTAAAATTGAGTGAATTGAAGCTCTCACTTGTGAAGCTCACTCACATCGATGCTGGCCCCAAACACAAAGGTGCTGGGGAGCAACAGGTCCCAGGGAACTACACAAAATCACAGTATGTTATGGGTTGGAAGGGACCTCCAGAGATCATTGGGTGCAGTTCCCCCTGCCAAAGCAGGATCACCTAGGGCAGGTCACACATGGAATGCATCCAGGCAGGTTTTGGAAGTCTCCAGAGAAGGAGACTCCACAGCCTCTCTGGACAGCCTGCTCTGGGGCTCCACCACCCTCACAGTAAAGAGGTTTCTAGTGGGAGGTGTCCCTGCCTATGGCAGGGGGTTGGAACTAGATGATCTTTGAGGTCCCTTCCAATCTAAACCATTCTATGATTCTATGATTCATGAGCTCCTGGGTTCCAGCTAAAGCCTGCACTGGACACCACTGAGCAGAGCCTGGCCCCTTCCTCCTGACCCCCACCCCTCAGAGATTTATGGACATTGATCAGATCCCCTCTCAGCTTTGTCTTCTCCAGACTGAACAGCCACAACTCTCTCAGTATTTCTTCACAAGAGAGATATCCAAGTCCCTTCATCATCCTCATAGCTCTCTGTCAGACTCTCCAGCAGTTCCCTGCCTCTCTTGCACTGAGGAGCCCAAAACTAAGAACTCAGCTGATGTGGTTTGTTTGCCTGTTAGGGGTTGGTTTTGTTCTCCTCTTTCTTGAGGAGCATCTTGGTGTGAATTCAGTTCCCTGCCTCTCCAGTGAGGCCCAACTCAGTGAGGCTTTTATCATCACTCTCCCCTTCTTGATGCCCACTCAAGGTCAGTGCTGGCAGCTAACCTGCCAGGGAGCAGCCTGCTCACACAAACAGACTGTCCCTGTGCCTTTTTCCTGCTGTAGAACAGCAGTCTAGCAGCCTAGAAAAGGATTTGATGGCTGAGGGACCACAGGGGACCTTGATTAGTGGAGGGTTGCAGTCTTTAGAGCCACCCATTTGGAACCAAGACAGAGATCATTTCTCAAGGGGAGAAATTCGTGCCATGAATTAAGGAAGAAAATCACAGCTTCTGCCACCTCCCACTAAGTGCATGGCAAGAGAAAGCATTTGGTAGGCAGGTGGCTGGTGTGGGAAGCTTTGTGATGTGAAATAGAGATGACAGCAAAGAACCAACAGTAAGAGGTTTAGGATGCTCCATTCACTAACCTTATTCAGGAGAAGGCTGGAGAAGTGACTTCATCCCCCAAATCTCCTGAGAAGGCCCTGAAAGCAAGAGTCAAAGACACACCAAGGCTTAGTTGACCAGAAGTGAAACAACTCTCTCAGCCTGTCCTCAGAGCAGAGCTGCTGCAGCCCTCTGAGCATCTTGGTGGTCTCCTCTGGACTGTCTCCAACAGTTCCATGTCCTTCCTGTGTTGGGGGCTCCAGAACTACACACAGGACTCCAGATGGGGTCTGAGGAGAGCAGAGCAAAGGGGCAGAATCCCCTCCCTTGCCCTGCTGTCCACACTGCTCTTGTTGCAGCCCAGCACACAGTTGCTGTCTGGGCTGTGTGTGCACTCTGCAGCCTCATGTTGAGTTTTTCACAAACTGAGACCCCCAGATCCTTGAAGGTCCCTTCTGTCTCATGCAATTCATGTCATTTGCAGAGAGACCTGGACAAGCTGGATGGGTGGGCAAAGGCCAATGGGATGAGACTGAACAAGGCTAAGTGCAGAGTTCTTTGGTCACAACAACCCCAAGCAGTGCTACAGGCTGGGGACAGGGTGGCTGAGAGCAACCAGGCAAAGAGGGACTTGGGGGTGCTGGTAGAGAGTAGCTGAAGATGAGGCAGCAGTGTGCCCAGGTGGGCAGGAGAGCCAATGGNAAAAAAAAAAAAAAAAAAAAAAAAAAAAAAAAAAAAAGATAAAATCTCCCTTTTTCACAGCCAGTTCAGCAGCAACCCCTTGTGCTTGGTGCATTGTGGTGCAGCTTTCAACGTGTAACTGCCATTAATTAGCAGCCCTCTGTGGTATCTCTGTGGGTAGCTTCCCTGCAATGCTCCAAGAGGATCCATGGGAATAGGCATCATTAGAGGCAGCCATCCAAAGCTGCAGAGTTAGGGTTGGGTTTACACTGACAGTCCACAAGATCTGAGCTAATGCATCTTCACAGGAGCCAAAAAATCCTTCCTTTGAAGTCTACCACAAGGCTGCTGAAGAGACCAGGCTGCTGCTGACTGAGATTTATGCTTCCAAATGTGTGGTGGCTTACTTTGAATGACAGAATAAGCACACATCTCAGAAGCCCTTTCCAAGAGCAGCCATCAACTCGTTCCAAATTACATTTGTTTTCATTTGAAGAAACATTTGTGAAGCATCATAGGTGACCAGCAGAGATCTCCCACTCACAGCTGCTTTTTGGCAGCTCTGTTACAGCCAGTTTGTGCAATTAATGGAGCTGTTGAGTCCAGCAGGTCTCATGAATCAAAGGTTCCTCATGAATCAGCCTTTTGCTGGAGAACCCAAGTTCATTAAGCCCCCAAAGTGCTTTGTCTCTTTGAGAGAGCTCTCATTGAGGTTTTTGTCTTTCCATTCAGCTCCATCTTTGTCTCCATTCAGGCCTGGGAAGTGCCAGAATCAGACTGATGCTTCCCATGCTACTGAGTGGAAAGACTTCACTTAAATCATTCTTAATATTTGCTATCATCCCAAGCTGTGCAACCAAGGTTCTGCTCCTCACTAGTGAGAGCAGGGGGCTGAAAGGGGCACATCTGGGTTTGCTACTAGCTCAGTGCTGTTAAAAAACTGTTGATCTCCCTGATGAAAATAAAGTTGTGAACATGAAAAGCTTCAGCCAAATTCTCCTGCAGCCTCAACTGCCATGGAGATCTTTGCCTCAAATAGGTTAACCAAGGAGGCAGTGGAATCACCATCTCTGAAGGTGTTCAAGAAATGGCACTTTAGGACATGGTTTAATGGCCATAGTGGTGTTGGGTTGGACTCAATGATCTTAGAGGTCTTTTCCACCCAAAAGTGATTCTATGGTTCTAGGATTCTGTTTCTGTTTCTTTTCTTTTCACAGCCTAGAATCTAATTTTTCTCATAAAAATATTCCAATTAGCCTCAAACCAGCACACTCAGGTCCCACAGGCATCTGAGAGGTCATCTGCACCCAGAAAGGATGTAGAGAGTGACTCAGCCTCCCAAGAATCACACAATCACAGAATATCAGGGGCTGGAAGGGACCTCCAAAGCTCATCCAGTTCAACCCCCCTGCCAGGGTAGGATCACCCAGAGCAGATNCTTTCTCTGAAGGGCAATTTCACTTTAAGACCCAATTTATCGTGAAGGTGATTTGTGGGGGGAAAAGGAAAAATAAAGAGGTAAAAAGAAGGAGGAAAAATGTTGCAGCTGTTGGAGTTGAGTGGTGGATTTGTTTACAACCTGGGTGTGCTTTCCCCTTGGTAGAGTTGGGTTTGCTTTCCCTGTGTTGTCACACTGCCAAGTGCTGATGTTGAGGGGGCATCGAGACAACAGGTTACTTGTCTTGGGGGTGACCTGTGCTAGTGGGAGGTGTCCCTGCCTATGGCAGGGGGTTGGAACTGGATGATCCTTGAGGTCTCCTTCCAACCTTACCATTCTATGACTCTATGATCCTCTTCTCATAGTCATAGAATCATAGAATGGTAAGGTTGGAAGGGACCTCAAAGCTCAGCCAGTTCCAACCCCCTGCCATAGGCAGGGACACCTCCCACTAGCACAGGTCACCCCCAAGACAAGTAACCTGTTGTCTCGATGCCCCCTCAACATCAGCACTTGGCAGTGTGACAACACAGGGAAAGCAAACCCAACTCTACCAAGGGGAAAGCACACCCAGGTTGTAAACAAATCCACCACTCAACTCCAACAGCTGCAACATTTTTCCTCCTTCTTTTTACCTCTTTATTTTTCCTTTTCCCCCCACAAATCACCTTCACGATAAATTGGGTCTTAAAGTGAAATTGCCCTTCAGAGAAAGCCATTTGCACTGGGTGAACTGGGCACACAGGAGCAGTATCTGCAGGCTCTCCATGGCTCTGAGGTGTTAACCACACAACCAGTACCCAGGCAACTGCAAATTTCTCTTTTTGACTACTCCTACCAAATGCCACTCCTGAGCTGATTTAACACCCCCGGCTGCGGTGTCTAATAGCCCTCCAGTGATTAATAACAGCCATTTGTTCAAAGCTAACAGCCCCAGTGTGACAGTAACAGATAAATTAGCAACATTAAAAATATGCTAAAGCAAACATTTATGTACTGGCTGGGTGCAGTGTGTGATAGCAACACACATCACCCATGCCAATAACAAGCTATTAATGATGAGTGCTGGATGGTTAAGCAATTTTGGGCCCAGCTCTTCTGTAATCATTCTGACATTGTTCATATTTAGCTTGATGAGATGGGGGCCAGTTCTTATGGCATGAATGTTATTTTGGGGAGCTTTTGGTTGGCTTTTTGTTTTTTGTTTTAAGCTCCCAGCATGAATATTGCAAGGAGATGGTGGGAGGAGCAAGGAGAAAGGTATAGCACTGTACTCCCCTCCCCTCCTTCCTTAGTTCTGTTTGTCATGGAGGATCCAATGTGCCAAGCAAGATTTGGGGCATAAATGACAAAGCCTATTTACCAAATGGTATCCCCAGCATTAGATGCTGTGTGGAACATTTTCAGCATGCAAATTAAAATCCTTCTCTACCTCGGGTCTCGAGATGCTGAATTCCCGGGGCAGAAATCACAGCAGCTCACTGCTGTCCTCAGGGATGAACAGCAGCTGGTTGAGGGCAGCCAAACCCACAACCAGCATCACAGTTCTGTTCCCAGCCATAATCCTGCCCAGAAAAAAGCTACTGAACCTAAGGTGTGATGGAAGCCTGAATCTGGCATGAGCCATGTAGTCAGGAGAGGTTGAGAAGAGCAAGAGTGAGGCCACATCTGGAATGCTGGAGCCAGTTGTGGAGTCCCCAGTTCAGAGAGACAAGGAACTGCTGGGGAGAGTCCACTGGAGGCTACAAAGGTGCTGAGGGGCCTGGAGCAGCTCTATGAGGAGCAAAGGCTGAGAGCCCTGGGGCTGAGAGCCTGCAGAAGAGCAGCTCCAGAGGGGATCTGAGCAATGCTCAGCAAGAGCTAAAGGAGCTGTGGGGGGCAAGAGGATGGGGGCAGACTCTTGTCAGTGGTGCCCAGGGACAGCACAATGAGCAACAGGCAGAAACTGGAACTCAGAAGGTTCCATTTGAGCAGGAGGAGAAAATTCTTTGGTATAAGGGTGCTGGAGGCCTGGAGCAGGCTGCCCAGAGAGGTTGTGGAGTCTCCTTTTCTGGAGAGCTTTCAAGCCCAGCTGGGCATTGTGATCCTGGGCAAGCTGCTGTGGGTGCCCCTACTTTAGCAGGAGGCTTGGACTGGATGAGCTCCAGCTCCTACCAAGCTGGGATTGTGGGATCTGACACACTTCCACTTGATCACCTGAAGCCTGTGGAAATAATCCCAGAGCATCACAGCACTCATCAAGTTCAGAACCTGCCAGCTCAGTCGAATGCACCTTTGCATTTCTGCTCGTGGCACTAAAGGAGAACATCAGATTCTGATGTTTTCTTTAGCTCTTGAGGCAAGAAGCCCTTTTGTTGAAATCAGACATTGCAGTACCAAGCCCCTGTAGACATTAGTGTATTAGTAGGATGGATTGGCTTCTATTTCTGTTCTTTCCAGCTCTGATATTCAGATGCATGTCAGGGGGCAGCACAATCTGCAGTTTCCCCTGTACAAATAACTCACAGCATGCAGTAGATGCTGCCAGTTGCCTGAGGCTTGGTGCAAACAGAAATGAGTGTGGGTTGGGATGATGACATTCCTGCAGGAATCTTGCAAGGCAAGCACAAACCCTGAAATTTAGGACTAGGCAGCAGAAAACCTTAAGGATATAAAGTCAAATCAAACCTCTCTTTGCAGATCTGTACACAAATGCTCCAGCCACATGAGCAATGACTGTTCATATAGCCTGGTAGCAAAACTTCCTCTGGGCATAGAATCATAGAATTGTTTCAGCTGGAAAAGGCCTCCCAGATCATCCATTCCAACCACCAACCCAACACCACCATGGCCATTAAACCATGGCCCCAAGTGCCATGTCCACAGGTTTCTTGAACACCTCCANAAAGCCTGGATGGGGCACTGAGTGCCATGGTCTGGTTGGTTGGCTGGGGCTGGGTGCTAGGTTGGGCTGGATGAGCTTGGAGGCCTCTTCCAACCTGGCTGATTCTATGATTCTATGATGCCAAATATAAAAAGCACACCAAAAACATTTAAGAGGAGGCTGGATGAGGCACTTAGTGCCATGGGTTAGTTAATTAGAAGGGTTAGGTGCTAGGTTGGACTCGATGATCTCAGAGGTCTTTTCCAACCTGGTTAATTCTGTGATTCCTTTCAGGGAGCTGTAGAGAGCAATGCAGGTCTACAGGACCTCTCAGGAGCTGTGTCTCCCACCAGCTCTGAGCACAGGACTGTGCTGTCAGCACACACACACATGTGGAAGCTGGACATGGAGGTTGTGCTGACAGCTACATGATCTCATTGTCTCCAAGTCTGCATTACCCAGAGCTCAGCCTCCACTCAACAGGCCAATTGCAACCAAGATGCTCAGGAGCTACTTATCTCTCTTGTCAAAGAGTAATGGTCCAGTGTGATTGTGCTTGTTTATCTTCATTTAAACACTGCCTCCATGATATGCCTGGCTTTTAGGTGTCAGTTCAAACACTTCCATTTTCCAGTTTAAAGGTTTTTTTGAAGAAAATATCCCCGACCCTTTCCCACCAAAAGCTTCCCATGTAGCTATAATAATTCTGTACTTAAAAATAAATCCCACAATCCCAGCATGGTTGGAGTTGGAAAGGAACTCTGGGGTTCATTTAGCCCAACCCTGCTGCTAAAGCAGGGCACCCACAGCAGCTTGCCCAGCACCACAATGTCCAGCTGAGGTTGGAAGCTCTCCAGGCAGGGAGACTCCACAACCTCTCTGGGCAGCCTGCTCCAGACCTCCAACACCCTCACAACAAAGAAGTTTCTCCTCCTGTTCAGATGGAACCTCCTGGCTTCCAGTTTGTGCCCACTGCCCCTTGTCCTGTCACTGGGCACTACTGATAATAGACTGGCCCCATCCTCTCACCCTCCACCCTTGAGCTCTTGCTGAGCATTGCTCAGATCCCCTCTCAGTAATACAAAAATACTTACTTAGGAAAAAAATTTCCAACCACCTTCTACCTGGGATGTTCTCCTCCTTGAGTGTCTGGTGGCTTTTGCAAAGGGAAGGACTCAGCTTGGGCTGGGGAGAAGCACAGCCTGCAGCCCATCCACATCACTGCTGTCAGCCAGAGCCACCTGCTCCCCACACACCCGCCCTGAGCCTCGCCAGCCTGGCTGAGAGTGAGCTCATGGGACAACCATCTCTTGTTTTTGAGCATGACCTCACAGCTTAACAGCTCCTTGGCTCCAGCATGTGGGAAAATGTGAGTGCTTCCCCCCACTCCTGAGTTTTAAAGTCACAGTTCTCAGTCTTCCCCAGGAGCCAGAACCACCCCTGATAACTAGCAAAGGAGTAGTGTGGGCCAGATGAACAGAGAGGCAGAAGCTTTCACCTGTGAGTTTGCTGTGATTTATAGCAAATAGCTACCTAGCCCAAGCCCTAATTTTCCCACCTGGCTGCAAGAGAAGCTTCTCCACNGGTGTTCAAGGCCAGGTTGGATGAGGCCTTGAGTGACCTGTGCTAGTGGGAGGTGTCCCTGCCTATGGCAGGGGGTTGGAACTAGATGATCTTTGAGGTCCCTTCCAACCTTACCATTCTATGATTCTGTGATAGTGCCTCAATGCTGTTAGTGGCTGCTGGTATAATGGCCATGGTGGTGGACTCACTGTCCTTGGAGGTGTTCAAGAAACATGTGGGCATGGCACTTTGGGGCATGCTTTAATGGCCATGGTGGTCTTAAGTTGGATTTGATGACCTTAGAGGCCTTTTCCAACTGAAACAATGCTATGATTTACAGCTGGGCCTGGCTGTCATTGCCTGTTCCAGGTCTGTTCCTGCAGACACATGGGGAGGTCATCTGAGCCTCAGTCTTGAGTTACCCAACATAAAATCTGGGACGTGCTGCTCCATAAACATCAGCATCCAGCCCTGGAGCAGCAGAGGAATATCAATGAGTCACCTCAGGGTCAATGCTTGCATCCTTCTTATAAACTCTCTCCTACAAGCAGAAGAATCATGTTTGAGGAGATCTGATTTGAGGTAGAGAAAGGCCAGGAAATATATTTACCTAAGGAGAGAGCAAGGAAACAGCAGCCCAAGCAATGGCTGAGTAACTGAACACTTATCAATCACTGCTGGTTGGGCAGTTTTGCCTCTCCATGACATGCCTCCAAGTCTCTTTGACACCAGTGGTCCTGCAGCTTTGTTTTCCACCTGGGGTTTCTGCCCAGACACAACCCAGCACGTTGAGACTTTGCAGTCTGCCAGCAGTTTGCCATCAACCCACCAGAGCCTCTGCAACTGCCCCCACTCCGTCCCCAGTGCTGACAGAGGAGAAACCTTTACCCTGTGGTTCAGCAGCTCTGTTTGCTGTCATGGAAAACTGCCTTCTGCTACTGTGTTTCACCCCACCCCAGGCTGTTTGCATGCAGTGGAACCACGTTGAGCTTTTTTTTTGTGCTTAGAGAGATATCTCCTTGGCACTGCCTGCCTGCAAGTCCTGAGCTGCAGGAGCCCTCTGACACATCTCACCAAATGCCTTTCACAGATTAATGTGGGGCACATGGGACGTGTTGGCTGAGGTGGTTTGTTTGCTGTGGCAGATTGGTGGGAAGGGCAGCTGTGATCAAAAGGATTTAGAGGAGGAGGTAGAGCAACAGTCACAGAACCTCCTCCAGATTTAATGGACATGAGGAAGTGCACTGAAAGTTGGCAGCTTGGTTTTGCTTTGAAGGCATGAGTTATGGCTTGTTCCCAAACAAGCAGGGGCAGATGTATCTCTAGATGCAGATGGTCCCAGAACTCAACCCTAAACAACTCATTGCTGTTGCTGACCACAGCTTTAGCTGACCAACACTGGGATGAAAGAGGCCAGCAGAGCCTGGAGACCACTGCTGTGCAAGCCAGGCAAGCATGGGCTCAGATGGCAGATGTCTACCTGGCTCCCACAAACCTCACCCTGCCATGCCTTTATTTTGTCTCTGCTATCAACACAGCCAGAAAGTGTGCCCGGTCCTGCTGCTGCTCAGAAGTGGATTCCAGATTTCATTCATTCAAGCCAAATCTCAACCTGGCTAGGAAAGCACTGAGCAATGCAGATCAGGCCTATCAATCACTTCAACTGGCTTCTACATTGCTTGCAGGCAGCAAAAAGCCTTAATAAATATCAACTGCTGGAGATTTCCGACACTGCTGGAGAAGTTTCCCAGGTTGCTGGTGGAGCAGAAGTTAACCAGAACCCATTGCATATGCTGGAGCCCCAAGGCTGAGGAATGGAGAGGACCACAGGGATCTGAGCCACAGCCAAGTGTGCATAAACCACCCAGAGACTCGTGGTGTGCAGGGAGGGAGAGGAAAGCAAATAGCTGAGAAGGTTGGAAAAAAGCAGCCTGGGGAATTGCATGGTGGCATGGGAGGACAATAAAAGCCAAAATGTGCTTTTCAGATCTGAGTTAACTCTTCATTACAAAGGAGATGGAATAAAGCTCCCCTTTGCTTCAAGAGGAGCTTGTCCTTTAAGTCCGAGCCACTGAAGAGTGAGTTTGAGTACCTGTAAATTGTGAATTAGCTCTGCTCTGAGGACAGGCTGAGAGAGTTGGGGCTCTGCAGCCTGCAGAAGGCTTCCAGGAGACCTTAGAGTAGCCTTCCAGTATCTGAAGGGGGTCTACAGGAAGGCTGGGGAGGGACTATTGACAAGGTCTTGGCAATGACAGGACAAGGAGCAATGGGTTTGAAGTGGCAGAGGGGAGATTGAAAGTGGATGTTAGGAGGAAGTTGTTTGCAGTGAGGGTGGTGAGACACTGATACAGGTTGCCCAGGGAGGTTGTGGCTGCTCCCTCCCTGGAGGTGTTCAAGGCCAGGTTGGAGGAGGCCTTGAGTGACCTGTGCTAGTGGGAGGTGTCCCTGCCTATGGCAGGGGGTTGGAACTGAATGAGCTTCGAGGTCCCTTCCAACCTTACCATTCTATGATTCTATGATAATTCTAGTCACCCTAGAAGCAGCTCCCATGGACTCAAAGTGCAGATCTGTGCACCTGGCTCGAAAGGAGTTTATGCCAAGACAGCTCAGGCTGAAGCACTTTGGCTAAAATACAAGGCAAACCCAAGGTACCCCTGTAGAGTTGCCAAAGCTCCAACACATGCATGGACAAGAGCTGTGCCCAGAGACCAGGGCTGGAGGAGCTCCTACTGAAGCAAACTGGAGCAGAGAAATTTGCAGCTCAACATGAGGAGAAACTTCTTTACAGTGAGGGTGCTGGAGGCCTGGAGCAGGCTGCCCAGAGAGGTTGTGGAGTCTCCTTCTCTGGAGACTTTCCAAAGCCACCTGGATGCATTCCTGTGCTGACTCCCCTAGGGGATCCTGCTTTGGCAGGGGGCTTGGAGTGGACAATCTCCGGAGGTCCCTTCCAATGGTTGTGTGATGCAGCCCCTCACAGCCCAGCCTCCCTCTTCTCAGTTCACTCACAGATGTTGCAGCATGGCTGATCAGCAAGTGCCCAGATATTTCCTTTAGCATTCCTAGACAGGAAATCTGCCCCTGTTTGTGGTGGAAGCTCAGGTTGCAGACCTTTGCCCCGGCGGTGTGAACGCTGTGCATTGCCTTTCCCCGGGCCCAGCACCGCTCCGGCCGTGAGTCGCTGCAAGATCCTCGCTCTTCTCTGGCTTGTTTCAGACCAGGGCTCATTTGCAAGAGCCCAACTGTCATCACATTTATTTTTTCTTCCTCGTGCTTTTCTTGGCCTGACGTGCTGGGCAGCAGTGGTATGTGGGCCCAAGGGACCCCAGATGTGCTCCGAAATGACGCAGAAGCATCCATGTTTTCCCTTTGAAGGGATGGGGTTTGTCTGCCTGTCGCCAGCCCCTTGCAGTCAAGGTTGTTTAAGGGCTTGGGTGTGAGGAAAAGCAGCCAGGGAAACAAAGGAGGGAAGAAATGCTTGAGTGCAGAGGTCTGGGGGAGAGGAGTCGGTGTGAACGGGGCTGGTTACGGCGCAGAAATGGAGCTGCTGAAAGGCAGCTCCCCTGACTTCACTGCTGATAAATCTCTGCTCCGCTGTGACTGAACTCGGGCAGCTAAGCTGACAGAGGCACGTTCCTCACAGCTTTAGTTTAAAGGTGCTGCTTCTACAAGGAGAGCTCTGAAAGCTCTGTGAAGGTGGGGCCTGATCCTGCACCTCTGACAACCCCTCCAGAGGATGTGTTCTGGTGCAGAGCCAAGGGAGTATATCACAGCGAAAAAGAGAGAAGGGTGAGAGGCTTGGGAGTAGGTTTGGAGCTCAGGCAGCCCAGTGGTGCAGAGACCGATGGCAGCAGCTGCTCAGACTTGATAAAGCAGATAAAAACACTCAGACAGCACTGATGGGCTGAGTAGAATAAAAGCAGAGCAAACCCTGAGAACCACTCAGGGTTACAGTCACACCAACTGCCTTGTTTCGGGTGAGACCAGTCTGGGTCAGCTAAGGTAAGACAGAGCTGTGCTGGGTCCTGTGCAGACACACCAGGAGCCATCCTCCCCCAGCTAGTTTCACAGAGTTGTTTTGGTTGGAAATGGCCTTCAAGAGCACTGACTCCAACCATTCTCTAGCTCTACTGAGGCTGCTGCTAAACCATGTCCCTCAGCAGCACATCTCTGCCTCTTTGAAACACCTCCAGGGATGGGCATTCAACCACCTCCCTGGGCAGCCTGTCCCAGTCTTTGGGCACCCTTCCAGTGAAGAAGTTTCCTCCAATATCCAAACTAAACCTTCCCTGCTGTAGCCTGAGGCCATTTCCTCTCATCCTGTTGCTTGTTATTAGGGAGGGGAGACCAATCCCCACCTGGCTCAAACCTCCTTTCATGGAGTTGTAGCAAGCCAGAAGGACTCCCCTGAGCCTCCTTTTCTTCAGGCTGAACACCCCCAGTTCCCTCAGCCACTCCTCACCAGCCCTGTTCTCCAGACCCTTCACCAGCCTAACATTCATTCTCTGGACTTACTCCAACACCTCAGCACCCTTCTTGTAGTGAGAATTTATGCCATCAACACAGAAATGAGGTGGGAGAGGAGCACACCTACTTCCCTCAGGGCAACTCAGAAGTAGGCAAAGCCTTTCCCATGCCTCACTTTGCCATTTAGAAAATGAGAAAAGCAATAGCCACATTTCTTAGCAGATAGCAAAATTCCCATGTCATCGACTCTGGAAGAGTTGGATTGAGCCTTGAGCAACCTGACCTAGTAGGACTGTCCCTACCCATGGCAGGGGGGTTGGAACTAGATGATCTTTAAGATGCATNTGTGGCTGCTCCCTCCCTGGAGGTGTTCAAGGCCAGGTTGGATGAGGCCTTGAGTGACCTGTGCTAGTGGGAGGTGTCCCTGCCTATGTCAGGGAGTTGGAACTGGCTGAGCTTTGAGGTCCCTTCCAACCTTACCATTCTATGATTCTATGCCTTCCAACCCAGCCCAGCTCTGACTCCCTGCTCTTTCTGCCTTTGCATCACTAGTGCAGTAGTGGCATAGGCTGGGTCAAACTGCAGGGTATCAGCCATGCTGAAATTAATTAAAGCAAAACCTTGTGATCAAGCACAGCTTTGATAGAGCTCTACAAGCCATAGGATTCTCTCCTGAAAGAGGAATTGATGTGCAGGGAACACAGCCCTGCTGATCTGAAAGGAGCTCTCATCTGTGTGGGTGACCTCAGAGCGAGCTCTGTGATGCTTCCAAGCTCCAGCACACCCTGGATGTTAAACCAAGCACCCTCAATCTAATTTCTTTTGATTTACTTGTTACAGAAGGGTTTAAAACCTCTGATGGTCTGCTTTTGGTATTGTAAGATAGTGGGGAAGAGAAATTGGAGCTCTGCAGCCTACTTCCAGTGCAGTTGCAGGACACAGTAACACCAAAGGTAGCAAATTGCTCCTAAGTAGTAATCATCACTAAATAAAGAGGAGAAAAACTTGAGCCAGAAAAGAAGAAAGCCAGAGAAACAGAAGCCCATCAAAAATGTCATTAATAAAGCAGAACAAACACTCTGACCAGACTCTTTCAAATGGAAAGCCACAGACATTGTGGGGCACTGTGCCTGCTTGCAGTAAAGGGAAGGAGCTATAGAATCACAGAATTGTTTCAGTTGGAAAAGCCCTCTCAGGTCATCCAGTCCAACCTTCAACCCAACACCAGCACCATGGGCACTAAACCATGCCCCAAAGTGCAGTGGCCACACGTTTCTTGAACACCTCCAGGGATGGGGACTCCAGCATCTCCCTGGGCAGGCTCTTCTAATCCCTGACCACTCCTGCAGCAAAGATATTTTTCTAATCTCCAACCTAAACCTTCCCTGGTGTGATTTGAGGCCATCTCCTCTTGTTCTATCACTTGTTACTTAGGAGAAGAGACCAATTTCCACCTTGCTCCAAACTCT
The DNA here is from genome assembly GCA_013399055.1 of Ramphastos sulfuratus. NCBI lineage: Eukaryota > Metazoa > Chordata > Aves > Piciformes > Ramphastidae > Ramphastos > Ramphastos sulfuratus. Next base: position 243 of record WBNM01000129.1, on the reverse strand, counting down.
TCAGGGGGTGGCAGAGAGATAGGTCTCTCCTCAGCCTCCTCTTCTCCAGACTAAACACCCCCAGCTCCCTCAGCTGTTCCTCCCCAGCCCTGTTCTCCAAACCCTTTAGCAGCTTTGTTGCCCTTCTCTGGACATACTCCAGTCCTTAAATGCCACATGTCACCAAGGGAAGCAGGGCAGCATGAAACCACCCCTGGGTCACTGAAAGGCAGCTTGTGCCCAGAATCACAGAATTATCCAGGT
>WBNM01000127.1:236432-259522 GCA_013399055.1 Ramphastos sulfuratus | reverse complement strand
TTTAAAGTAAACGAGTGGGAAAGCAGAAGGACCTCTCAGACAGTTCTTGTTTCACTAAGAAAACCTTCACTACTCATCACCTCTTATACAGAATCACTGGTCTTCAGATTTTCAGTGGAAAATGTTTCCTCCTGATACATCTCAATCCTTAAATGTTCCCTCTTGGCACGACCTATTTGGATAAAGTTGAGAAAGGGCTTAAGGGAGCCTAAGCTCATCTCATTTTCAAAAGTCAATTCAGTCTGCAGTCTCATGGAAAAATCAGCAAAACTCAAGGCTCCTTAATTAATGTTGTTTCCAGACGTTTTCCTCTTTGGCAGAATTCTTGTCTGAAAAGAGAAAATGCTATGGGGAAGATGTGTCAAGTCCAAAGGAGAAGGAATAGAAAACTTCCCTAATGGTCTCCTTTCCACCAAGGGCTTTCACCTCTTCAGCATCTGCTCACTGTCTAGCACAGTAAAGCATCCTGCTGCTGCTGGGGAGCTCTCCGTCTGCTGAGTTCTGTATCATCTGAGAGAGTTTCAGCATCCATCTGAGGGAAGTCCTTTTCCAATAATTGTGCTGTGGAGGGAAGAGACAAAATTTTAGGATATTATGAGTTATTTTGCCAAAGTTTGTGTCAGAGCTATTCCTGTCTGGGAGATGGAGGGCAAATAACAGCTCTTTGATGGGCTACAGCAGTACAAAAGAGCCGGTGAGGAGACTCTCAGCCCTTTCCATGCCTTTTTCACTGCTTTCAATTTTAAATCCTGCAAGTGGCTAAAAATGCCTTCTGTTCCCCCAATTTTTATTTCAGAGGTGGGTAGACACCCTGTGCCTAGCAGTATGTGACCCATTTCTTTCTGCTGAAAGCTGTGGGAGGTCCTGACCTGGCTCACAGCCGGGAGAGGAGCAGACATCCCTTGACACATCATCTGGTCAGCAGGCTTTTGTCAGGACTTGGAAACATGGCTGCCTTACGTCCTCCCCCTGCCCAGATTCAGGTTTCACAACAGCCATATGTAAGGCAGCTCTGCTGCCTGTCACAGGATGCAGCTCAGAGTTAGCTCTGAACTGCCATGAGTCATACCTGCCTTGAGGCTTTCACAACCACAGGATCACCAACACAGCACAAAGATGCTCTGTGTAAGAGAACTCTCCTTGGTAAAACTGCCAGGAATGGCTGCAAGGAACCTGTGCCAGAATAATAAAGAATTTGCACATCTCAAGAGTATTTTGGAAGCAGTGCACCATGCTTACGTCTGCTTTCTCTGGTTCACTAAGCACAGCTGAAGGAATAACACTACTAAATTACAATAGGTCTTGGTGCTGCTACTACCACAGTGATAGTAGTTATAAGCTCTCTATAGAAATAATTAGCTCTCAGATGTTAATCATGGAAGTAGTATATTAATATTGCTTACAGCAGTTTCTTTTCCCTTTAGGTCAGATAGGGTGCTGGTAAGAAACATGTAGATAGCCATCACAGGGTAAGACAGGGCAGGTGTAGTGAATGACAAAGGTTCAGCTCTGGCCTTTGCATACATTGGGACTGTCTGTTCATAGACTGCGTACATTGGGACTATCTATCTGTTCATAGACTCACAGAATGGTTTGGGTTGGAAGGCACTTTGAAGATCATCTAGTTCCAACTCTCCTGCCATGTGCAGGGACACTTTCCTCTAAACCAGGTTGCTCGAAGCCTCATCCAGCCTGGCCTTGAACACCTCCAGGGAGGGGGCATCCATGACCTCCCTGGGCAACCTGTTCCAGTGTCTCACCATTCTCACTGGAAAGAATTTCTTCCTCATATCCAATCTAAATCTCCCCTCTGCCAGCTTCAATCCAGTCCCTCCTGTCCTATCACTACAGGCTCTTGTAAAAAGTCCCTCCCTGGCTCTCCTGTAGCCCTGCTGTGCATTTGTCTGCTGACTGGTGTAACTGGGCCCTGCTCTGTGGGCAAGGCTCCACAACACAAATAAATGCCACCATGACTAATGACAGACCTTGTGTAACTGCCCCAAACGCGGCACAAGTTGCGAGCTGGTCTGAGTCAGTGCCATTGTGTAAGGGGATAATTTTTGCTTTGGCAGTGTTGTGGCCAGCTGGAATTGTTCTCTCTAATAATTGCCAATCTGGATTTCTCCCAGATGGCAACATCTCATAAAGGGTATCTGAGAAGAACTCTGGCCCATTCTCTAATAAGACTCCACAAGAGAGATATTCATCCCTGTCACCCCTCGTCCATTGCCTCAGGCAAGCCTTCTGTCAATTTGCAGAACAAGTTGTTGCTCTGTGTTTATTTTTCCTTTTTATTTTATTTCTTTTTAGAAACTTGCATTTATTACCTTGGCAATGAACCGCCTAAGAAGGAACGAACTGTTTCGCGACAGAAAAGATGAGACATTTGGCACTGGATGAGGCAAAAGTGATGCCACTCATCTTCCCTATGTCATCCTCTGACCCCCCAGTTTGTGTTTAAGGCAGCTGAGATTCCATGAGGCACTCATTTCTCCAGCAGAGAGAGGATTAAAGGTTATGATGTGCATCCACCCAAGGGCTCCTAAGTAAAAACTTCCTCAACACACAGGTACGTAGTTATCGAAGAGCAGGGAGTAGCCAGTGTGTGATTTTAATCCTGAGCTTCCTGGGGCTTGCCAGCTCAGCAGACTCTGAGGAGAAGGAGACCACAGGTAGGGCAGAAATCAGGGTTTATGCAAAATGTAATTACTCTCCTCTGTGGCTGGCACTGCAGCAGCTCAGCTTCTGATTGAGGTGATATTTGTTTCTGCTCTGCCTCTTCACCTTTTAACATGTTTATCCATCATTGCAGTACCCAAGTACCTTGCAGTCTAGAAGGTGTTTACCCTCTCTCAGCTCTCCCATGGGAGAGTCCTCCATTAGGGATGGAGAACCAAGATACTGACTTATGTGAGGAGTTTGGAATCTGATGAGGCTGTTAGGTCTCTGACCTGAAGAGTAAGACAGAAAGCCATGGTGCCCAACAACCACTTATTGTAGAGACTGGAACCTGTTTCAATTCTGGAGCTCCTGGGAGCTTCACAAATATGTTGATGAAGCATGTGGGATCTGTCACAGTTCAAATATTAGTGAGCTTTGAAATGTGAGTTCTGACTTCACTGCTGGGAGTGTGCTCCTTGTATTTCTGTGTTGCTTTGGTCTTACACAGAAAGACCAAGAGTCCCAGTGCAGTTTTCCAGGTAAGGTCAATGTGTGAAATTGTTTCTTGGAGCCAGATTTTTTTTTTCTTACCCCCCTCATTCCCTCCAATTTCCTTCACCACAATTGTAGAGATTATTTCCTTCCTTCCTTCCTTCCTTCCTTCCTTCCTTCCTTCCTTCCTTCCTTCCTTCCTTCCTTCCTTCCTTCCTTCCTTCCTTCCTTCCTTCCTTCCTTCCCTCCCTCCTTCCTTCCCTCCCTCCTTCCCTCCCTTCCCTTCCTTCCCCTCCTTCCCTTCCTTCCCTTCCTTTCTTTCTTCTTCAAAATATGCAACTTGAGAGGTAACACTAAACCCAGTCTAAAATACTCAGTGCTCTAATGTGTCAGTTGATGCTCCATACTAATTACTGAAAGCCAAATGCTTGTGAGAGTACACTCTTGAATAAAAACAGTCCATCTGAAATCTCTCCTTCAAGAGCCTGGTGGGGAAGAATGGGCTGGAGAGAGGGAGTTTGCTTCCCTCTAGGTCAGAGTGATGCAAAGACACATCTTCAAGTTGGAATTTTTTCATTTGTATTCTTTTACTTTGCTACAAGATGTTCTGAAAAACAGTGACCTCACCCCTCCTTGACTTCAGTCTGAACTAATCTGAGTTATCCATCCCAGCCAAAGCATAGGACACGGTTGCATAAATCTTTCATCAAATACTTTTGAACAATAAACAAACACAGAAGAAACTGTTTACAGGCAATTCACAGAAGGAGCTAAGGGGCTTTTTTTTTTTTTTTTTTTTTTTTTTTCCCTGAAAACAACTCAGGCATCTCTGTGGCAATGTTCTGAGAAGCAGAGTCTCATGTAAAAAGTCCTGTCTTTATTGTTAGTGATCTGACTGGAGGGGACCAGTGAACTGAACCTTCCACTTAGGGGGTTGGGAACATGCAGTGAGGACAGGCAGTCTGAGGACATTTCTTTGAGTCAGACTTGGGATCAGGCTCCATCCCAGATACAAGTGTGTGGGATCAAAATATGTTGGCTCAGCTGGTCTATCTCACTGCCAGCACCAAGTTACCCCATTGTCTGCGTAGATTGCAGTGTTCTTCCCAGTGTTTTCCTCACTTTCATGACATCTCTTAGAAAATATTCCAACAGATTCCACTGCTTTGAAGTCTCCCCTGCTCTATTGGCTATGATATCCTGCTTAATTTCTGTTCCCTCTGAGATATCCTACTGTCCAGCTCAAAATGCTGTCTCAGTTGTCATCTCCACCTTTAAAAAAAAAACACGTAGTGGTTTTCAGCTAGCTTCAGACTTTGCTTACCTAAATGGCACAGAACTACCCCTTTCAGAGTTCTTTTAAGGCTTACTCAAGTCAGTCCCTGTAGGCTCATAAATTATTTTTCTTGCTAGTTCTTGGCCTCCTTCCAAACTGTCAATAACTTTCTAGGAACATGATGCCTGGGACTTAGGGCAGTTCTGCATGCTATGAATGGCCAGTGATGGTAGGGGCAAAGAAAGGTCTTTGGCTGATGTCGTGAGAGAAAGAAGAACTATTTCTCTGGGAAGTCTCAGGCTCTGACTGTACCAGATGGTGGTCTATAAAGACAGAGAAGTCAGGCAAGGCTCATAGCTAACCAACCCAACCTGAGTACAGGAGTTGGGCTTATAGCAGTTTGCAACAGGTATGCTCCATGTCAGGTACTGTACCAGGAGCAATACCCTAATCTGCAATCACATCATGGAAGCCACTTTCTTATCTGTGGCAGCATATCCATCCCACAGCTTTACCAGACATTGAATGGCCTGTGAGGTGGGTCTGGCTGGTGGTCTTTGCTTCTCTGCCTACAGAAACTGAAGAGGAAAACTTCCTGTGATGACTCAGAGGTGAAAGATCTAGGGCAGAGCCACTGGTACTCATCTCCCCCCTGCAAATTCCCTGCTCTTTCTGAGTGCAGAGAAAAGGCTGTTGCTATAGAAACCAGTGGGGAAAATGTACATTATAACACATTTTATATATTTTCCCAAGGAGCTGCTTTAATCTGAGCCTGCCACCATGTAATTTTAGAGAAACAATGATGCTAATAAGGCATCTAAGAGTAATAGTGAATTTCAAATTGAATCAAATAATCATCACTTCAAAAACACCTCTGCCTGTAACCTTCTGCCCCAACCAAGACACTGGGATAGAGGTTGCAAGGCAGCCCACAATGTGGTACATGACAGGAGAGTAAATCCAAGGCAGTCAAAAGTATATAAGAGGTGGGGGAAGGGCCCTACACAGCAGCAAGTGGTGGTTTACATTTGAGGAAGGACAAAAGTGCTTAAAAAATTGTCTGCAGATTTGACTTGTTGATAGAGAAGGATGAAACAAAGGTGAAATGTACTTTTTGTAACATAAACTCTATACTATCTTTTCTCTTCTTTACCCACCCAATCTTCTATTGCCATCCTGCCTTCGTGAGCTCCCTTCTGAAGCTCTTTTCTGCTGCCCTTTTAAAAATTATGCCATAATTTCTTACTTGCCTTTGAGAGAATAACAAGCCCTTAGGCCTTCTGGACAATCAGACCCATGAGACCTGGAGTCTCAAGGTGACAATGGTCTTTGTGAGGCTGTACCATACTAAAGGCCCTTTAGTATCAGCCTGGCCTGGTGGCAGCAGTTCTCTTGGGGATCCTTCAGAACAGAAGCCTCATTTAGTCCTCTGGATGTCAAACCAGGCTTTTTCTCTGCTCTTCCCACCCTCAATTTATTTTTTACTTAATTCACCATGACCACTATTTCCTTCCTGATTTGCACTGACCCCGTGGCTTAATTAGATTTTTGTCATTATTTATAGTAGTTCCTGTAATGTGTCAACTTGTAATTTCTTCAGGACAAGGGCTTTCTCCCTGTGTAGAGCAATGTACAAAACAAATCCGAGCCCTGCCTTGTTCCAGGGCTGTGATTGATCCTCAGTAAGGTGTATGTCCCTGCCTGTTGTCCTGCAAGTACATGAAAAATATCAGTGAGGCTAACTGATAGGTTTAACACACAGAAATGTAGGACAAGGCAGCTACTGGGAAAAAGCAACTTCATTACACCAAGTAAGACCAAGTAAGGGCACGTCTGCTCTCAGCATCTTTGCCAGACAGTCCCCTTCCTCTGGNGATGATCCTTGAGGTCTCCTTCCAACCTTACCATTCTATGATTCCAAGACTTGCCCTTAGTCCTGTGTATTTTCATGGCTTCTGGGGTTACAGTAAGCTCTGTGCAGGTCCCTTGAATCCTAAGGGAGAAAAAAGCAACTTCATTCCTCTTCATTGCTCCTGAGGACTGGATGTAGGTCTGCTCTTTGCTCCTTTCATGAGCTTGCAGATTCTTCTCACATACAACAGAGTTTCCCATCAAGTCCTCCCCTGATGTTAGAGCTTCAGTGGTTAGCAGGTAAGAAAGCATTCCCCTTGCCTCCTTCTGCCTTACCTGATGTCTCCTGTGCAAGCAGGTAGCCTTGCTCACTGTTTTCCTGTCTAACCCTTTCCACAGAACGACTGCTAACTGTGAATAAACAACTGATACAGACTGTTTGGTTTAGGGGCTGTAAGCACTTCTTGAGCCCAAATAATATATGAATATTAGTAGAATGACTGTAATGATAAAATAAATACAAAAATTAAAAAAAAAAATGTCCTCAGGAGCATGATAATCTAACTTCAAAAGCAATTACCATCAGTAACTAAATGCAGAGGGAAAACTAGCATAGCTTTAATAAGATTACTTGCTTATTGCCATTTGTTTCTGTGGGTGACAGTAATCCTGCTTCACCTTCATTCCCAGCTAGTTCTTTAGGTGCTTCTCACCCTGAACTTTGCCAGGTGAAGCTGGACTGCGAAGTCGAGGCTCAGTGGTCTTCCCATACGATCCAGCACACCTCTGTGAACATGTTTTTTTCCTTTGTCTTCAGCTTCCCCTACTCTTTTACCATTGCCACTCCAAAGTTGTTTTTCCATGCCCTGTGGCTTCATGTCCATGGTGAAAAAGGCAGGAATGGGAAGAAGTGGAAGCATGAGGAAAGCTGGTGGTTTTGTGAAGGTGGAAGGAGAGCAGGGAAAATAATTGTAAGAAGTTTAGTGTAGTAAGGCAAAGGCAGTGGATTAAGGATTGTGAAGGGTCTTTAAAAATTGATCTTTATCCAGCAGGCCGAGGGAAGTGGGCACAGGCTCAGTAAGACAGCACATGGCATGTAGTGCAAGGAGTTCTCCTTTAGCTTCCTGGAGCCCCTTAAGGCAGCCAATGGCCAGTGCTTATGCCTTCATCACTTCATCTTCAACCCCTCCAGGTCCCTGTCGTGTAAGAGGCCCAGACCCTGCTCATGATGTGTTCAGCAGTCATGCACTTGAGTGAGGATCTGCAGAGAGGTGGGCATGTGCTCAGTGGGGCCAGCGGTCATGCAGTTGACGAGATGAAGCAGACAGTAAGGTGGAGAGACTGGTGAGAGCAACAGTGATGTCTCTGCAGAGACCACATTAAATCACACTGAGGACAAGCATGTCTGCTCTATGAACTGAGGACAGAGTTGTTGTGTTGGAGGCAGCATGAGGAAGAGGAACTGTTTGCTTTCACTTGTGAGGTTTCTATGGGAAGTTAATGTTCAAAAAAGAGATAGGTAGGTAGGTAGGTAGATGGATAGGTAAAGACAGAGAGAAAGACAAAGGTGGACAGAAAGACAGAAAAAGACACAGACAGACAAAGAGAGACAGACAGAAAGACAGACAGAAAGAGATAGAACTGTGTAGAAACAGACATGGTTCTGTTCTGAACAGACAAATGTGTAGTCACTGGTGCCTGGAGGTCATAAAAGGCTCTTCCAGAACTTACTAGGTATCTCATCAGGGCTCTCAGCCTACAATTTACTTGCCTAGCTGCAACTACACAACAAAAGGGGGAAAAAAAAATCTTCCTTGTTATTTCTGGAGAAAGCAAAAACCATCAGGACACAGCTAATAAATAAACAAACCAGGTTTAATCATAAACCATGTACACATTTATAGAAAGGGAGGGGGATGTGGTCTGAAAGGTGCTGCCCTAGCAACAGGAGTAAAAGAACAGTGTATTTTACCAGTCAATATGCAGTACCAATGAAGGATGGAACTGATAAATGACTATGGGATATTGAGTCCCAGAGGCTAATTTTTACAGACAACCATCATTCTTAGTTTCCTGTCAAATTATAGCATAAGCTAGCCCACAGCTCTGCCCAGGACACAGCAAGGCAGATACAACCAAGAACAGAAATTGAGGGGAAGTGGGACACAAGATATGTGAAGGCTGTTCTGAGGTATATATAACGTCTAGACTGTTGGGTAGCCTTGGGGATGTGCTTTGCCCATAGTTATGTGTGCACACATCTCATTCTGCTCAGCAAGTGGCAAGCTCACATTTCAGAGAGTGCATTGAGCTTTGAGGACACACAGGAGCACAGCAAACAACAAAACCAGAAGCGGAATAGGGAGAGAGCTGAAGACAAAGAAGCCTGGACTGGGCTGAGAAAGGGAAGAAGCAAATGGACAGCCTCAGATCTGCCTGTCCAATCATTTCAACCCTGTTTGGAGAGCCAGCACAAAGCTTTTGTTCTGAAGAACTTCTCCAGTGCAAAGGTTTCTATCAAGAAAATCTTCATCAGACAACAGGGAAAACTGCGAACAAAATGACTGAAGGCATGTCAACAGGAGGACTGTGATGGAGCTGGCCCTATGACTTTTCAGATCTTGATTTTGAAGGAAATCCCAACCTTGTCTAAGCCTACATGTAAATCTGGTCAGCCTTGGCTGATCCAGGCAGAGGAAGGAACCACTGCCCCAGTGGCCAGCGAGGCAGAGGGTGGCATTTGTACTGCAGTATTCAGAGTTAGAGAGACTGCTTTGAGAAACAATATCACATCAGGCTTGCAAAGCAGTCAAATGTATTAGCTTTTCGCAGAACAATTTCACGTTCAATCAATGTACATATTATATAGTTTTACAAACCAAAAACACCTTTCACTGCTTGAAAGTAGACACTGGTTTGAGATCAATCACATTTGCCATCTTTGCCATCAATCACACCCCCAAACAATAAAAAAACCCCACCCAAATTCCAAATAAAATTTATAATACAAAACAACATTCATGCTAATGTTAAATTACAACTGTCCCAGTAAACATAAAATCAAGGTCATCTTAATGCAGGTCCTCTCAGAAGTGAGTTAGAGTTCTGTGTCCGTATATAGTCCATTCCCAATCTGGGAAATCTCAGTTAAGACTGCTCCCCTTGAAATGCAAGTCTCATTTCTTTAAAGTAATGCTCCACACATGCATGCACACAGACAGACAGACATACACAAGCACAGGCATAACCTCCTCTCAGCGAGAGCTGCATGCTTGGTGACTGTTAATGCCTTCTGTGCATTTTTGACCTTCTTCCTTGATAAGGATGAGGTGGAAATGCCTTTACTCCTCAGGTCTGCACTCATTAAACAACAAAGGGAAAGAAGAGGAACTACATCACAAAGACAGAAATGCACTCATAGCTCAGGCATATGATTTTCCCCAGTCATTTACAAGGACAATATTGTTTATATTCATGAGTCAGCAGAAACCACAGGAAGAGTTGTCCTTTCTCAGCGTTGGGTTTTCTCCGTGAACCCCTTGAGCCCATTCCGTGCTTCCCAGATGACCTTTCTTTAAGGCACTGCATGTGGAGGATGACTTCAGATGGAAGTGTGAGCCTCCTTTACTGGATTGTGCATTTCTCCCTCTCCCTGGACTGACCTTCCCTGAGAACTTTTGATTTGATGTACTTCAGGTCACTGTTGACACTTGGCCGACGAACAAAGGGGGAGATCATGCCATAGGCATCCATGTCCTTCACTCGCCGCATCCGGAAGGATTTCTGTTGGAAAGTGTCACCATACTGGATGGAGATTTTCCTGTGGAGAGAAGGGCTCATCTCGTGAGGGAGCTTGGCCATGCTGAAGAGGACATAAAACATCTCATCCACATTGGTGTTCTTCTTGGCTGACACCTCAAAGTAAGCACAGTTTTCATCACTGGAGACCAGGTCCTCACCTTCGTCTGAGCGAACCTTGCGGAAGATTTCACTGTGGTCATTTTTGTTGCCACAGATCACCATAGGGAGGTCAGCTGATTCCTTGGTCTTGTTCTTCAGGCAGGATTTCACCTCAAGGATCTGTTTCTGGAGCCTCTTGACTTCATCAAAGGATTCTCTGTTGTCCAGGCTGAATACCAGAATGAAAACATCCCCTGTAATAAAAAAAAAAGATATTGTAAAGCCTTGCTTGTAAAGCCTGTGTCAGAAGAGATTATTTAAAAAAAGCAATATGTTTATCTGCCATCTTCTCCCCATGCTTTTTATTTGGTCCTTTTGAATCTATTCAGTCAGCTGTGCTTCAACTTCAGTCCTTCTAATTCAGCTCCCCACACCTTTCTGTAGTGCCGTGGAAAAGCCTTGTCAATGACGTTACTTGAGCTATATCTGACTCTGTTCTTAGGTGGCACTGGACTTGCAAGTTAAGGCCCATTTTACTGTCATTTGCAAATGGGTTTCTATCTCAGCTCTGCTGCTTTGCTTTGCTTTTCTCTTCCTTTCATTTACATCTCTGTGCAAAACACAGCCTGTTCTGACCTCAGGAAGAGTGAAGAACCATTCAGCCTTGGCTTTTTGGTTACACAGTACATAAAGCAACACCTGAACTGAAGCTTTACAGATAGTCAGTCCTGAACACCTAAGTCAGGAAGGAAAGGTTTCCCATTGTGCAGTGCTCTGCTGTCACATCATTTGCTCAAGAGAATCAGCTAATGGGAAAAAAGAGAAATACATAAATGACACAGATCCCCTGGCATTTCCTTTTGACGTTTCCTGACTTACAATTCCTTTTGCAAATATAAAATAACACAAATCGTTGCCTGCTGCGTGACATCCACATGGAACATGCTAAGAAAGCTTTCAAGGGCAGCAGCTCGCATCCCAGAAACCCAGACTCTAGGACCTCACCAAACATGGATGCCAGCCTAGTCAGCTGTGAATGTCATGTTTCCCTGGCTAGCTAGAAGGTTATATGGCACACACAGGAAGTAAGTTTGTTGCGAGTTGTGGCTGAATATTATCTCCACTGTCGCTTTCACAACTGAAGATTACATCTCAGCTCACAAGAACAGCTTGACAAGGAGAAAGCACAAGATGAGCCCACCATTTTCTTTTCCCCCCCTTTAACACATTTAATTAACCACAGAGTAAGAAGAGAGGGCAAAAGCAGAACTACCCTTGGAATATTAAACCAAGGAGATGTTAGGGGGAAAAAAAAATTAAATCTTTGAGATTTTCTCATTTGGAATTCCCTTCCTGTGCCTTATATGTTTGTTTGCCACTGCTTGTGTCTTGTAACAATGTGATTATTTTGTCCTTTGATACTTCTCATGCCCATGAGATTTTATTCAGCTGTTTATTTGTGACTGCAATAAAAAAACATGGAGCAGGAAGGGAAGGTAGGAGGGAAATAAACTAGAGAGAAATCAGTTTCAGACCTTCACCCAGTGGACTTCTTTGCAGCTAATACGCTTCCAATAGTGCCTGGAGCATCCTAGCCAGGAAATATCTCTCTAGAGAAGTGCATCTTGCAACAAAATCAAGCAATTTCTTTAGCTACCTCCCAAGAAATGGTCATCTCCAGGCTACAGTTTGATGATTTTTAACTCACTGTTCCCTATCTGCAAGCTTCCCCCTAATTTCTCACCTGTCAGGATAGAAAGCCTCCTCATAGCAGGAAAAGGATGATTCCCAGAGGTGTCAAGGATGTCCAGCTGATACATGTCTCCCCGGATGTTGTAGACCTTGCGATGGAAATCCTCAATGGTGGGGGTGTACTGGTCCTCGAAGCGGCCGTTGAGGAAACGGGAGACAATGGAGCTTTTCCCCACTCTGGAGGCTCCCAGCACTACCATTCGATACGAGTTCTTGGCTGGCACATTCAGGTTGCAGTTTCCACCAGACATAGTCTTCATCATTGCTTGATCCTGAAAGGAAAAAATTGCAGAGTTGGAGGAAAGAGCAGAAACTAAGGGGATAATGGAGTAGGGCAGCTCCTTACAACAAGCTTGTCAGAGTGCTCTGTAGCATAGTCCTGGTTAATAGATGAATGGTCCATACAGGAATCTTTTCATTGGGGATGCTTCACTTTTTCAGTCTCATGTTGTTGATATTGTTTTCTTTTTTTTTCATTTAAAGCCATATAAAAATGAAGGCATGAGGATTGAAAATAGGATGGGTTTGAACATTAATTTGCTGTGTTATTTAACACTGAGGCCAATAATGCTATCGGCTGTGCTCAGCTTAGACACTAAGTTCCTTTCCACCATCTGCGTCACTTAGATATTACCAGATTTGTTCTCTCTTGGTTCTCATTTAGATACATAAACACAGAGGTCAGATTTCCCAATGTATTGCATCCACTGTAGCTACCATTAGGACCTAGATAACTTCATTTGGTTTCCTAAATAACACAGGTTTTCTGAGATTAGCCAAAAGTCAGAGAGAAGCAAGAATCATGTTGGGCATCAGCAGAAGCTGGACATCTCAGTAACTTTAAATATCTGGTCCCATACAGCCTTCCTTGCTGATTCAGGGAGTTTGAGCCACACAACAGCCTTCACTGCCCTTTTAGAAAGCAGATTTTAATCTGTTTTTTTGGGCTGGTGGTGTGGGAACTCTCTGTGAATAAACCATCAGCTTTACAGCAGGGTGGCTGGCAATAGATGGAAGGGCAGGAACATAGATTTTGTAGGAGTTTCAAACTTCATACGTACACAGATGCTATGGATGTCAGTGTCTTTGTGGGTGCCAAGTACCAGATGAAGGACAGCCACCTTAAATAGCTATTAGGCAAGATTACCATCCCCTAACAACTAAAATGAGTCTTATGGCCCTGGAAATCACATTCTGACATAGCACTTGGGTGCAAGAATCTTTAATGGAAAACAAAGAGTGTTGGTTCAGCCATTTTTCATGTGCCAGTTCAAACGAATTGTGTGCCAGAAGGAAAACTATAACCCCTGTATGAGGGAAGTTAATTGTTAAAGCAAAGGAGGTACATTTTTGACAGAGTTTATTTTGGTTACTAGGATTTTATTAAAGAATAATCAGGTTTCCACTGTGCTGTTTATTTAACTTAGGTGTTCTTTATTTATACTACAATGCAAGTACTTTATATACACTGAAAGATAATTTCTGGGTCCATATCTGGATTCCTATCTTTCCCTTGAGTGAATTTTATCTCCCGAGTTTTTATGTAGCTTTTTGGGCAGATTTAGCTCAGTTGAAAGCTTAAAATCATTTATTTTGTTTAACATGTGCTAAGCACCAAAGCAGCTCTGAAGATAGGGCTGCTGCTAAACAAAGAAGTCTCTGGAATTCTGATACAGCATCATTCTAAAGCACAGTGCTATAGCCCAAGACAACAGCAAAATATTGCTCTTTATTATTATTCCTATAAGTTGCTGCATGCCAACAGCACATTCAGCCCTATCTGAAGCACAGAATAAAATGCAATGCTTTCCTCAAGAATACCTCACACTCTGGATTGCATTCAGTGGGCAGGACAGTGTGCTGTTAGAGCCAGAGAGAAATGTCAGAACGTAAATTTGGATGGACATGCACATGCAGAGTCATGGTACTGCTGGGACTGCTGTGGTGGGAATGACAGCAAGAAGCACACCTGGTATTTGAACTGGACTTCACATTTTATTTAGAACAGGACCAATCTCCCACAGTGCAGAAACACCAAATACAGTCTCTAATCCAACATTGCCATGCCTCCTGAATTAGCCCTTTCTTACGTAGCCAGTCAATACTGTCTTGCATCTGTGGACAGACAAGTGGTGACAGAGCTGCTTTGGGGTGTTTGCTTTCACCTCTCAGGTTTTATTTAGCTGACAGAGAAAACCAGGGAAAGAGATTTAATGGGAAAAACTACAAAGTTCTCCCCAGCCCAGGTTCAGTATTTAGAAATGAGTCAGCTCTTCAGCCTGGGATGGACCAGTGTAGCTGTGTGAGGAGAAGTGGGCTGTATTGGTTCACACCTGTTGAAGGTCGGTTTTGTACAACTTGGTGTGGCAGCACCTGCAAGTGAGTGCAGTGAAGCTTTTCAAGCAAATGCCTTCTATGCCCTGTAGAGAATGTGCATGCTGAGGGACCTGGCCAGCAGCTTTACAAGACAGGCAGCTGTGGGTTACAGAGCTGGCTGACAGGTAACTACCGAGATGCTGGTGATTAGAGAAGCTCCCATCACCCAGCAAAGGCGGTGGACTGTGTCACAGCGGCTGCTTGGAGGGTGATTTTGCACCTTTAGGCATTTCTCTCCTCCTCCTTGAAGTGAATTACATTACTGAACAGCTTGGAGAAGGAATTGCCACCACACCTACCCACAGATGGGGAGAGCAGAACATAGGAAAGCTGAGTAACCACTTGAGGTCAAACAAATGGGAAGTGTGAACAGACTCTGGGACTCCTACCTTTCAAACTATTGCTCTTTTCCACCTTTCCTCATTCCTGCATCTCTGGTCATTAAATCACACTGCCTGCAGCCCATCAAAGGCAAAATCCTATGTGCAGACTCTTGCTTATTTAAAGATGCTTTGCCTGAAGGACAGAGGTGTGCTAAAGAGGAAGAAGGGGTTTGAGGATATGAAGATTTTAACGTATTATATAGTCAGGTCGTGATGTTTGTGTTCCACCTATCATTCTTTCAAGAGGACTTTTGTGGGCTCCTGACTGTATTTCCTTTCATACAAAGTCAAAAGGATGCTTTTCAGTACTTTGATTTATAGAGTTGCTACCCATCTCATCACCTCTGCTGCAAATCTGACTCAGAGCGTGCCATTGAACCAGGAGCACGTATTTGTGTTTTGTGCTCTTTCTTCTTATCCCCCAACTCCAGTTGCTCTCTAGTTCAATATAACCTGTCTTATTTTCCCCTCAGAAAAGAAATGAAGCTTCAGCTTTCACACCCAGGGGCGTGGGAGAGCACAGGGACTCATACATTGAAAAAGATTAAAGACAGAAGAAAGGAAACAGAGACACACCACATGTTCATGTACTAAATAAAGCAAAATCAATCAGAAGAGAATGAGGAGACAACCAACCTCCAGCTGGCTGTAATCTATGTCTTTTCCTCCCAGTTTATTAAATGCTTAAGCATAGATGAATTCCCAGTGGAACCTTCTGCTTTATACACTGGCTTGATGCTAGAAACTTTACATTAGTACAGCACAGGGATTTAAAAATGCCATATAAACATAGTCAATGAGTGCTATCTCCACTTAGGGAGAGGCTGCTACACCCACAGAGAGCTGAAACAGCTGCCCAAATTCAATGTTAACCCTAATTTCTTTTAACTCTCTGTTATCTTCTATCTAACCACTGCTGCTTGTTTCACAGAGATTGGACTGAATGTCAATGCACCTGCTTTTGCATGCTCCTGAAGTGCACTTAGAATTTCAGTGAGGTGCTGACAGATTCGATCCTGAGTATCTGAAAAAAGAAACCTAAGGAAGGCATTCTTCATTCAACCTTCCTAGAGCTCTTACACCTTTGTTTTCCATCCTCCCATCAGGAAGTATCCTTCCTACCACTCCCCATCCATGAATAGACTTCTGAACTACCTCTCTTGCACTTCACAGTCTTCATTTACCGTTTGTGTCACCCCAGTGTGATTCACTGCACCCAGCTCAAAGGAACATAGACAAACACAAACTGTACTGTACCTAACAGACCTGTCATTTGCTCATCACTGCTACTATCCCCATAATTTTCATGCACACCAAAAATCACTCACGTGGGATGATTTTTTCCTACTTTCATCCCAAACTCCATACTAGTATCTTACCTCTCTCTCCTTGAAGGAGCAGTCCTGGGTCTTGATGCAGTCAGTTGAAGCTGATAACTAATCAGAGCTGGCTGCTGCTGGAAAAGGTTGTTGTTCTGTGGGTCCCACGTTGCTTCCTCTGAGCTCAGTTCTTCACCAGTATTTCCTGGGAACCTAACAGGATTGGGAAGGACTGCAGTGCTCCAGAGGGTCTTCCCCCATGAATGATCAGGCTGAAGAAGGGTGTCAGAACCAGCGACAGCTTTTCCCTTTGGAGAGATGAGCTCTTCTGCTCACAGCCTCAGTTGGAGAGAAGGAGAGGCAGAATCTCTCCCACTCCCACTAGCTTCTCTTGCAAGTTGCACTGGGAAGGGGGAGGGGGTCTCTGGAGCAGCACCTAGTCGTGCAGGGTCCTGGGTGCATGCGGCTGGCCCACCCTGCCTCTAATCCACCTCAGACCCTAGGGGGACAAATCAGCAAAGTTGTCTACGATGAACCTACACTTCCCTGGGTCTTGCCTGGCACAAGCCCCCAAGAGCTTCTTTTCTTCTACTCTGAGATTCGCTTTAAAATATTCTTTCTAAGACAGAAGAGGCTTTTCCTTACGTTTGTCAGTCAAGTATTTTTTCTTCCCTCCCTGCCTTTCTCCCTCTCGCTCTCACAACTACTGGCAAATTGCAGATTTTCCTTCTCTAGGACTCACAGATAATTGGCTCAACTCCTCCCTTGAAGTCAGTGTCAGACACAGAGGGAAGGAGGGTTGCTGAGGGGGTGGGATTTTGTGCCTATTGAAAAAAAAATCTTTTATTTTCTCCTCTGAACAGAAAGTTCATAGGCATTGCAGGCTGCACGTTCTCTGCCTTTCCACCAGAGACCTCTGTGTGTGCATGTGTGGGGACTGAGTTTGTGTGTGAGAGACACAAAGGCTTCACTTACTTTGCAAGCTAGAAATTCATAAGCTGTTTCCAACAGATCTATACTTCCGTGATGATCTTTTTCACTAGATAGAAGTGGACTGACTCATCTTCCCAACAGGGGCTTTTCTCTGCTTCTCCTGCTGTATGGAATACTTTATCTTGTTCCTTCAAATAAAGAAAAAATAAAATTAAAAAAAGAAAAAAGAAGGAAAAACATCTAGGAAATTTCAGTTGTTTGTCAACAAGAGAATGAAAGGGAGGATGATCTCCCAAATCCATTTATCGTTTTCAGTCTCCCACAATTTTTTTTCTTTGATCAAATTTACTCTTTGCTGAACACAAAAATTCCTCTATCTACTTTGTTTCATTTCCAGATCCCCACAACAATTCCTGCAGCTTTTGAGACATTCCTGAGATGCTTTGGGTTTTCTCATTTTTCTCCTCCAAACACGAGGAAGTTTCTGTTGTCGCCTTCAGAAAATGCTTCCCTCCTCCTATGCTCCTGGTGTTGCAGAGCAGCCACCAGCAGCTGTCAGTTGCTCTTGAGAAGGGTGCCATGGCTGATGCAAGCAGCTAATCTGACACACCACTACGTCTTTCTGTGCCAACAGACTTTGAAGGCGATGGCAGAGGCTATGAGATGGGTCCTGCTGTAACCATCTGTGAGAAGCAGCATCTCACGCTGAAGTCAGACTTGAGCAGGAGGCAGATTTGGAGGTCCCAGGCTAACACAAAGACAAAATATCATTCATTCATGAAATCTGGGAAACAGAGGATCCTGCAGACAACTTTAGGTGTGGGAAGGAAGGGGATGGCTTGACATAGCACCATTGAAACACTGTGGTATTAGCGAACTGGTCGTGCCCTGAACTCAGCTCCTTTTTAGAGTGCAATACCAGGAGCTCTTTTTCAGCTTGTGAGTCTTTTCTCTTTGTTAAAAAGTAGAGGACTATTTTTATGTCTCAGAAAATCTTTTTAAATAAGATATGACACTTTCCATTCCCAAGTGAGATCAAACCTGGTCCAAAAGCTGCCATCTTTGGTGTCTGGCCAACAATCTGTGTAGCTTAGATCCAAACAGGGTGACCAGCATGCTAGTATCACAGTATAAGCAAGGTTGGAAGAGACCTCAAAGATCATCAAGTCCAACCCATTACCACAGACCTCAAGACCAGACCATGGCACCAAGTGCCACGTCCAAACCTGCCTTGAACCCCTCCAGGGACGGTGACTCCACCACCTCCCTGGGCAGCCCATTCCAGTGGGGAATGACTCTCTCAGTGAAGAACTTTCTCCTCACCTCCAGCCTAAACTTCCCCTGGCACAGCTTGAGACTGTGTCCTCTTGTTCTGGTGCTGGTTGCCTGAGAGAAGAAGGCAACCTCCTGCTGGCCACAACCACCCTTCAGGTAGTTGTAGACAGCAAGAAGGTCTCCCCTGAGCCTCCTCTTCACCAGGCTATTATCATTGCCATGGAAAGAATTGCTGCAAAAAAAGAATCAGCAAACCCAAGACCTGTAGGGCTACAGAGAGTAAACTCCTCTTTCATATGGATTTAAACTGGCAGAGGGAAGATTTAGACTAGATGGCAGGAGGAAGTTCTTTGCAGTGAGGGTGGTGAGGCACTGGCACAGGTTGCCCAGGGAGGTTGTGGCTGCTCCCTCCCTGGAGGTGTTCAAGGCCAGGTTGGAGGAGGCCTTGAGTGACCTGTACTAGTGGGAGGGGTCCCTGCCTATGGCAGGGGGGTGGAACTAGATGATCCTTGAGGGCCCTTCCCACCTTACCATTCTATGATTGTATGATTCATGCCTATGGTTCACATATGATTGTAGGGGTTCTCTGCCAAGAAACAGAAACCGTGGAGACCATCTCATCAGCCTGGAATCTCAGCCCACTCAGGCTCTTTTGTAAACCAAATGCAAAACACTTGCCTGGCTGGCTTCACCCAGCCCAAGCTCCTACTCAGCTGTCTTCTCCGGCACTTAAAGTAGCCCTTAAATGATATCAAAATAAAGAGGAACACACTTGGCTAGACACCTTGACTTTGTTTGATCTCCTAGCAAATACCTAGAAAAAATAAGAAATTGCTTCTGAAGTAAGCTTTTGAAAGGTAATTGTTAACTGTGAGCCCTCAGAGGCTTGAGAGATGAAATCACTGGATTGGGTATTTTTGCTTTGTTTTTTTCTGGTGTGCTCCCAGTTCAGGGGTTGACAGAAGGCTTGGTTTTCATGCCTTCCCTCAGGGCTCAGGACACCAAAGCTTAAAAATCCTTAAAAAGCTTTTCTAAGGCTGTCCTGCAAGTTTCTGGTTGAGAAGTCAAGTTATATCTGCCCCCATCTGAGGTGCTGGAATGGCAGCAGCTCTTTCAGGGTATGAAGCAAGTAAGTTCTGACCAGAGGGATGAAGAGAAAAAATTCTCTGTCTCAGCAGTTTCCTCTGGTTAGTGAGAGCCCATCAGCCTTTCAGGGAGCTTACAAATATTTACCAATTTAAAATCCAAGCTCACAATGAATTACTCTCTGGAAGCACTTCTCCCTCCTACTCCTCCAGTCTAAAAGCTTAAATGAGGTTTTTTTTCTGGCTAAGGCTGACTCGGAGGATAACAGGCTATGGCTGCAGAGAATCACCATCACCAGGTGCTGTGCCTAACTCACTGGGTGACACTGGCCATGGCTTGTGGTGCAGTCTTCGAGTGTGGGTGTTCAGTGCGAGAGACGAGAGAAGCAGAACACATAGCAGATGAGTTACATCAACTCAGCAACGTGGTATATGTAGGACTAACTGACAACAGATTACCTCCTTGATGCAGCAGCTCATTAGCAATACAGCTGTTGCCTCTGAGGCTGGCGTCTGGGTCCTGCCAGCTCATCCACAGAGCTGCCTCAGCTGTGGAAGGTGCTGCAGATGGCGCAGCTGTGGCCAGCAGACAAGACAGATGTGCTTATTTTGACTCTGCCTAGACTGTGGGCAAGCAGAGAGGAAGAACTTGAGAAGGCAAGCCAAAAGAAGGGGAATAGAAATGTTGCAGGGAGAGGCTGGTTAAAAAGATGTCTAGAAGGAATGGGGGGAGACAAAGTACTACTGTTATGTATTGCACTAACCACTTGGCTCCAAATGGTAGAGGAGTCCTGAAGTGAAGTCACTTCATTTATGGTGGGCCACATCAACAAGCAACTGCTCCTTGGGCCCCTCAAAGCAGCTTCCTCTTCTCTGAAGAAAAGTGCAGCTCCCAGGCAGCACACACACTGACCACTTCTGCATCAGGATCTGGGGGAGTGTGGGCTTGTGAGATAGAGGTATTACTGTCACAAGTAATTTCTACCTTCTACAGCTCCAGATACCAGCCACGGCTAGAGACAGAGACTGATGAAATGGGTTGATGCAGCTGGACCAATCTGTTTTTCTCCACCTTAAGGCAAATGACAGAAGTGACATCTGCATGCTGGCCAGAATTAGTTCAAGACAAAAGATGTTCCAAGACATCTCTTCAAAAGCAAATGCAACAGAGATTAAAAATATTTAAATGAGCTTTTCTCTCTTTCCTCATTCATTTTCACTCCTCTCATTATTCAGTAAAGGAGGCTCATTTTTCCACCCCCTCACCTTCCCTTCTTCCCACATTCAGTTCTCATGCTTGATGCCCCTCCCTTCAAGCAAGGCTGAAAAGTTAGTCTTTGGGAGTCAGTAAACTGTAGGTGTCATATCCTAAACAGCAAGTACATGAGCAGCCACAAATATTACTGCCCCTGCATTACTTGTACCTCCTGGGCATTTAAATTCAGTGAAGGGCTCTCCAAGGTGTTAGAGTGACTGGGAAGATAAGTAGTGATCATCAGTTACAAGTGAGCACAGTAGTTCTTGGGAGAATACAGGTGGAGAAGGCATACACTTGAGAAGGTGGTGATCTGACTTACATTCCTGGTGCTGTCACAGCATTTGTATGTGACTGCAATTTCTCAGCATCCTGGGGTGTAAAATGGGTTAATAGTATTTGCTGAGATGCCTGAAAACGTAAAAGAATTGCTTTGCTGTGAAAAAGATCAAGGTCATCTGCTATTTGCTGCACTTGCTGTGAATAGTTTTTTAAATTACATTTTAATGAAAGGTTTTTGAGAAAAGGCTGCATTTCCAGCTCCCCTCCTTTCCTTTTGCTACTGACACAGCATGTCCACATTTCCTCGCCACGGCTGCATGCACCCTTTCGTTTCCAGCCCACTGCTGAAGCTTTTTAAATCTTCCCCACCTTTGAAAAATTACCAAGAAGCAAAAGTAAAGCTTTAAAAAAAAAACAAAAAAAAACACTTATTCAAAAAAGTTTCAGGATAGAACACGAGGAGCAAAAGAACCAAACAAATTGTATCATTGATTTCTTTCCCTTCAAGGTGGGGTTGGTTTTTTTTAGTCTCCCAGGCCCTGATGGAGGAAAAGTGATACCCACAATATAGATCCATCTAGCATAGATCCTACCAGCATAGAAGGACAAGTCATGCACTCACCTGACAGTGACTGCAGAATGCTTTGTGAGCTTTTCAGGAAGGAGTAGGTGTAGTTACACATCACGACTTTCAGTCTCTGTTCAACATCCCATTCCCTGTCTCCTTTGGAGCCCTGTGTCCAGAAGGATAACTGCATACCTGGGAGAGTGCCAATGTACATCTCTGCTGCTGAATGCTCCTGGTAGCAAGGGGGTCACTCCAAAGCCACCCCCCCCCAAAGATCTCCTCTGGCTGACATCATCCCCAGTGCTTCCAAGAGACAGGGAAATGATCCCTTTTGGGCCATTTCTATAGCTGTGTTCTCACTGTTGCTACTTGGCTGCCCAAAACATGACCTTACTTGTCCTCTTTTACCATCCATTCTGACTCTCTTAGTGGGGCTGATGATCGTCTCTGGAAGAGACCTGTGGTGGGAATACAAAGAACTAAGTGAGCAGAGCTGAAAACAAAGACAACACAAATGGCATAGAAACAAGAAGAGATGCACAAAAAACCTCCACAGAAACATACAGGTTGGAAAAGACACTCAGGATCACCAAGCCCAACCTATAACCCTACTGAACAAGATTCACCTTAAACCAGATCCCTAAACACAACATCCAAATGACCCTTAAACACACCCAGGATCAGTCTAGGAAGCAGAGACCAACAAGCCAAAGCTCTCTTCAGCACACACGATGCTGCCTGTGACTGGCTGTTTTATTTTGGTCTCCATTAAGAAGTGGCAATCACAAGGCTAGGTCTGATCACTGCAAGTGAGATCAGCTGGATCTCTACAAACACTCCCATTCAGAAGCCCTCTCTGCCTTGTAAGCTTCCGAGTGCACACACACACAAAAAAATGCTTCTCTAAATATCTGATTTCTCATTTTTATTCATATTCCATCTACACCTCCCAGCTACACCCATGCTTCCAGAAAAGGAGTTAATTCACCTGTAAAACTCAATTTTTACAGGTATCTCCTTTGAGCACAAAACTGTCAACACTGTTGTCTTTTTATGACTGGGAGATGGGCTTCTCTAAATCCACTGTTGCCCCCTGAAGCCATGCAGGTGGGCTGTGCAACCTCCAGCTGACTGCTCAAGTGGTTCCCTTGGTTATCTTCGTGGAGCCAGAGCCTGAGCACTGAAGATGTCTAGTACTAAGTGATCTTCTTGGGTTGCCACTCTGAAACTTCCTGGTTCTGGCTCTGTATCTGCATGATTCTGCACAGGTTTTAATTGGCACTTGGTTTCACTGTGGTCACTTACATGAACAACAGCAAGGTGTTGATGATTAATATGAATTAGGACACTGGGCTAATTGTTTCTGTGCCCTCCTCTGTCTAAAGAACCAGTCTTGTGCTAGAAACTGGTTCTTTCACTGTTCCTTTCATTAAGACACTAAGAATGTTTTGGGAAAATGTCTCATTCCTTTGATTTGTGAGATATCAACAGCATCATATTGATTTGTGGTGATCAAAGGCACGTCCACCTGCAGACCAGTGCCAAGTGGCATCCCTCAGGGGTCAGTGCTGGCACCAGTGCTGTTTAACATCTTTGTCAGTGACATGGACAGAGGAATTGAGTGCACCCTCAGCAAGTTTGCAGATGGCACCAAGCTGTGTGGCACAGTCGATTTGCTAGAG